>APFE030662211.1:0-13507 GCA_000404065.3 Pinus taeda | reverse complement strand
TTTTGAAAAACCTTCCCTACCGCCCAGAATGTGTCATTGAAAAACAGGTGTCAAACAGAGAAATATGCTTGTGAAAAACTTGCACCTACAGCAGTTTCGTAGCACAAGTTTAGTCGTCCATTTCTCCCAACTCATGATGTATTTGATGAAACTGAAGGCTTTTTTTGTAGTTCAGTCTGTTAGGAATAAAAACCTCTTTCACTTTTCCAAAATGTGCTTTCAGTTTCTCTAGAGACCTCCTGGAAGTTGACTACTTAAAATAGTTTTTCTCCTGAAAAAGGCTGCTTCAGTTACCCCGGTTGTTCTTCATACAATTGCATTGGATTATCTTGTTTTACATACACTGTAGACTTGATCCAAAACCTCTTTGAAGCTGCCTTAAGCATCATGAACAAAACTTGCTATGAATAATGGTCATCTTCATAAACTTCCTTTCAAAAATATTTTCCCTTTGTCACTCAAAATTGGTCAACTTCATCAAAATATGCAGCTACAGCAGTTTCGTAGCGCGCTACGAAACTGCTGTGTAATCACCAAAACACAGTTTTAATGCCAATTCGACTGTCTTGAGCCTTTATTTTTCTTGAAATGGGTTTCTCCACATGTCATGAAGCTTGTTCAAAACTGAATACAATAAACACCATTCTTCAAGGAAAACTTTCAAAATGTAATCTATATCAAAATTTAGGATTACCTTACATGCCTTGCTTGAGCCTTCAAAGAAATCTGATGTATGCTGACTTTGAGTTTGCCAAGTGCTTCTTATGCATGAAAGGAACTTGAGAATAACCAAGACCAATTCTCCCTTACCTTAACCTTTTCCTTTGAAATCTTTTCAGTGATAACACTACTAATGAGAGACATCATTATTATATGACTAGCACGAGCAATGTTTTCGTAAAGTTCAAGCTCGTTAAAAAATAAACCTAGTTATGAGCATATGTTCCCCCAGAGTTCAACCTCATTAAAAAATGAACCCACTTTTAGTAAATAACCTTTGTGATCGCATTACTATCAGCTTTTGAGCCTTGGTTGTGTTCTTACCACACCTCCACCTTTTAGCCGATCATCTGTCTCCACTTGATTGTTTACCCTTTTGAGGAACAGTTGCGACGAGTGATTCTGTTAGCCATCTTCTTTACACTGCCGTGACTGAAAAGTTCCAAACCTTACTTGGACCCAGCTGTTACCCGAAAATATCACTCATTCCTCAAAGACGAGTCTCTTTTAATCTCTTTTTAGACTCGTAAAATATAGAAGGATTTCCGAGAAATTGGCTTTTGTAGCTCGTTAAAGTGATTGGAAGTGTCATCCCTCCTCTATATTTTAATATTTTTGGACCTGAGGGATCATTACACAAAAAGATCAAGCACTTGTCTTTTTCAGCTCGTTAAAGTGATCGGAAAAGTCATCCCTTTCATATTATTTTATACTTTTTCGGACTTAAGGGATTATACTACGAAAAAAGATTGTTGGAGTTTCCTTTCTGTCTCTTTTCAAACTCTCTAAAACTGAAAAGGACTGATTTATTTTTGTCGTTAAACTCGTTAAAACAATAACAACGAACTTGTCCATTACAGACAAGAGTGATTTTCACTGTCTCTAGGCTCGCTAAAACATAGCGACATGTTTGCCCGAAGGGAAAATTATAGAAAAGCATATGTTATCCTCCTCTAGCTTGACAAAAATAGAGATACTGATTATAAATGACTGGGGAAAAAAGAAAACTTGAAGAACTTTATTACTAGCAGGTCGCTCTTAAACATGACACTTTCACTCCATCACCATGATTGATTTGGGTTGGGTTATTCCATTCACTGTTCATATCACCATTGGTCCTCTGTACCATCAATTTTTGGGGTTAACGCTACCAATCCATTTCAGTGTCGCCGATATGTTCAAGAGAAGTCGTTCAGAGAATTCACCAACCTAGCTTACACCTCATCCGTTGTAATACCTTCACTCTCCATTCTTTCATGACCGCCACCCTAAACCTTGTATCATCAAATTGTTTTCACCTCCACAAAATCATTTGCTTCGTTCTGTATCATAGATATGGGATTCATTAAGGCCCTCCTACGATGGGTCACTTATTGTCGACATCAGCTCATTATCCAAGAAGTCGACTTAGGAACAACCCTTTCAATACTTTGAAGCTTGCATGCTTCAATGGAAAATTTCTTACTTCCGTAGACAGGTTTATATCAATGGCCTTCGATCGACAGATTTTACGTGGTGTTTGACATCGACTCATGTATTCACACCAAGTGAATTGTACTGCAGTACCTTGAGGATCATTATCATTATCGATGATTCCTATCGTGCCTGTTAACAACTTACATCATTGGCTGGTAATCAGGCAATGTCTTTCCATGTTCGATATCAGAACATCTTTTCACATGGATCGACTTGAACTTCGGGCGAAGATTGAACGAGTTTGAAGACCCCGGGTCTAGTTTCATCCATCTAGGCTGCTATATATTTAGGAAAATAAAGACTTCAAATGTACATCATAGCTGCACAGAAAATCATCCAAGCCAAGGGATGATGGCTCTACCAGAATCATCAGTCTGCCACACAGACAGTTGTCTGTCCTATGTACATGAGAATGAATTTATAAAGCTGAGCATGGGAATGGTCACCTTAACTAGATCATGAAAATATTATGAAGATAATGTATCGTATTGTATCTTATTACAGGTCACCTTCCAGTTTGAAAAACCTCAGATCCTCATGATAAAGCATTTCACCTGACATCAAAAGATTTACGACCTCATGCTTTAGGGGGAAACTGTTATAGACATATTTGTGCACTGCAACCCCAATCACATATGTCCATAAACCAAGGGCTTCTAAGACCCTAAAAGTGTTGTTTCATACCCTAAAGGAACAAGGTCAGTTGATTACATCATTTCCCAGAAGTTCTCCCTAAAAAACGACTCAGAACTGGTCAAAACTAGACCATACAGACTGCTCCATGTTGAGGGTGCGATGCATCTCACCTGTTACACATAGAGGGTGCGATGCATACTGAAAATCCCTTCTGTAGGGTGCGATGAGTGAGAGCAGACAAATGGCAGAGGTAGTTTGCTAGGTGGAAACCCATAGAATATTCTAGAAACTTCTCATTTGACACTTGCCTCTTTGAATTCGCCCAGGGATGAGTAAGAGATCATGAAATCTCCAAGTGGAACCAAAAACTATCAGAGAAATGACACTAATCAAAATCCTATAATTTGACTCACCCCCTGCAAATATCTATATATGGATCCCTCATCCTAGAGATCTAGAGGTTGGAATTTTGTATTTTGTAAGGAAGTACTATTGGTTTCTGTGTGAAACAATGTAGTATTGGGTGACCTAGATTTTCATGAGGTGAAGAGGGCTTTCATGCTGGGAGGATGGTGCTGGGTCAGACCATTGGGTTGTAATCCTCTCTTCTACTACTTCTATCAATAAAGCTATTTGAGTTTTCCTCCATATTGTTGTATATTTCTGAATCTTGTATTGGTATATGCATTTGTATGGTTAATAGACATTTGATCCTATATTTTTTATGGTTATAGATCTCTATGCTTCGATGGTATTATGCTGCTTTGACTCTACAGGTGTTCTTTGAAGTGGGACAAGTGAGGAAGGAGTGGAAAAGCTCTATCAAAGGAGGGAGGAAACAAGTAAGGAGCCAAGTGAAAGACTAAGGTTGGTGCTCTCTACTTCTCTCTCATCTATCTCTCATAAAGTAAAACACAAGTAACTTTAAATCGTTTGTTTCTAATATAGCTACCCATCTTAGTGAGACTAGCAGCTCTGAATGGACACTAGTTTTCCCGATAACACTTACCCTTTAAGGAAGTTGATCTGGTACTAGGCCTCCTTACATAGGTGATTGGTGACTTAGGGGAAGGCATTTTGTCTCTTGGTGTAGGGGAATCTTCAATCTCAATAGGGATTTTTGTTGATATTTTTGGCTTCTCTTGTTTTATTCTTCTGCTCTTTCTTTTCTAAAATATAGAGGGGTTTGCCTCCTGTTTTCATTTTTTGCTTGACTGGGGTGCTGAGAGTAGTGAGGGTAGCTACTGCCTCCCTCTCATGGGCCTCTGGAGACACCCTAGGTGACTCCTCCTTGTGTACTTCCCATCATGTTTCAATGCCTTCTTCCTCTCTGTTTTTCTTGTCTTCTTCCTCTTTCTGTTCTTCCTCATCTCCATCAGTTTCCTCCTTAGTTTCCTCCGCTGTTTCAACATCATCCTCCTTCTCTTCTCCATATTCTTCTTCTACTTCATCATGTTCTTATGTATTACTTTATTCTTCATCCATCTCATCCCCATCTAGCTTTATATCTTATTCTTCTTGTTTTTCTTCCTCCTCACTAATAGAAGGACTAACATCATAGGTGAGGGTTTTGATGTCATCCTCTACTAGCAAATCTCTGAAGATTAACCATGTTATAGGGATCTTGAGGTTTTGGAGGGAATCCTCAATGAGGATCCTGATCAACCCATGGTGAGCCAATTTTTGGGAATTCCCTTCCTTTACTTTGTTGCTGGAGTCTTTGGGTGATTGCATCAAGAAATAGGGTATGCTGAGTCTTTGGTGAACTGGTGTCTCTACCCAAAATCTTTATTCTTTAAGGATCCTAAAGTGGTAGCCATAAACAACATTGTATCTACCCTCACATGAGATATATTTGATGAGTTGGTAGCCTACCTCACTCCATGGGTATGTCAGGCGGTCCCTCCTTGCTCCATTTTTATCCTCTGTGGGTTCTTCACCTTCTAAAAAGAATTTCCTTTTTTCCACCTGATTGTCTCTTTGACTTCTTTTCTCCATGGAATTACTAGGGGAAGTGTTGTGACCCTACTGATGAGCTCTAGGGTCAGATCTATAGTGAGCCCTATAACTATAATAGGGGCATGGATTCTGCTGTGTAGGGTGAGGGAATGAGCAAATTCTTAAGCCACCTCACCATCATACCTTGTGAATTTTTCGATAAAACCCATCCAATTGTGTCTTGTAAAGATTTCAAGCACTTGGGGGTGTTGTTGTATCCTCACAGTGTTTGTGGGTTCTCTCCTATTAAACCATCCTATCATCTTTCTTGTGAGTCTTGAGGAGAAAATGAGAGGTTTGACACAAAATTCTAAATTCAAGAGGAAAACAATGTTCATTGTGTATGTAATTTACCTCCTACGGTTCCTAACTCCAGTAGATTTTAAAGCATTTCTAGTTCATTTTCTTGTAAATGGGGATGGATTTTTAGATCCTACACCCTTAGAATAGTGGTAGTGGACAATTCCCATGATATCCCCTCTTGAACTCTTCTCTGCCTATCCTGTAGGATGCCTCTATGTATCCTATAGATTGCTCCTATAGACTATATCCTATAGACTATTCCTGTAGGAATTCCTGTGCATGCTCTTGTAGAAATTCTCTTATAGAATGATGGATCCTTACTTCTAGTGGGTGGCCAAAGTTATGAGAGTGACTTGAGTGAGGGAGTTTCGAGGAGGTGGAATGCATGAATGCATGCAAACAATGTTTTATTTCCCTTTATGGTGTTTCAGGGTGAGGTGGTGTGATGGCAGCAGAGGTACGTTACAATTTTTGGACCGTTGGTCCCCCTACCACCTCATCATTTCCTCTCCTCGTAATCATCTCCCACCTTGTAGATCCGTATTTAACCACCTCTTGTCTTACTCCTCCTCTATCTTTGAGTTGACTGCAACCACATGTGAGAGGACACCTGATTTTGCATGTGATGACTGAACAAAGGTGGCTAAGTTAATTGGCCACCTTTTCACTTATAAACGAACTATCTCATAACCCTTACAACTTTTGATCAAATGATGCATATGAGTGAGTGAGCAGGATACTTACCTATGGTCTTGATGCCATGTTGCAGTTGTCGAAGATCAGAGGTGTTACGTTATTTATTTGTTGTATGGTCATTCTTCTTTCTCATCTTCCTATTTGCTGATGGTTTCTTGGCTTTTGCAGGTGTCTATGACTAAATATTTGATGTTATTGCTGCTGTGGAGATCCTAGATCATCCTAGTGAAAACCTATAGTTTATGATTGACATTCTGTGAGATAGGCTGCTACAGGATTTCCTATAGGATGTCCTGTAGCTGCTTCTCCCTTAAAATTTCTTAATCATGTTGTTGGATGGGGCTTCGAGGATGGTGCAATGAATGGATAGAGGGAGTAAGAGTGTTTGTGGAGAAAGGGACATTCAAGTAATGCTCTTACTCTCCTCTATTTTTCCTTTTTTTCTTTTTTTCATAACTGGTAGAAACTGATCTCTTTTTGTTTTGGATGGTGATTGCAAGGATGATGATAATGGATGAGGTGAGGTGTTAGATCATGTCTAGGATGAATTTTAAGGACCTTCCAACCCTACCATTCACCCTCAGATTTCTTCCTGTAGGTGTTCCAAGCCACTGTAATTCCAATAGGATCATTGTGTATGTTTTCAGGGGATCCTGTAGAAAACACAGTCTACGCATAAATTAAAGCAGTGGAGTGGAAAATGATAGAAATGATGGAGTGATGCATGGTAAGGAGTGGAGGAGATGGATATGTGTGAGGCAGGGTTCCCTTTGGATTCTCTTTTTGCTTCTTTATTGTCTTTGTCACCCACCTAGAAATAACAATTATATCTTTATCTCTCTCCTTTTTTTTTTGAAAAACACCCAAGCTGCCTTAGAGAGGTTTTTGTCCTAGATGTTTTCCCTAGACACCTCAAGGAAGGTTTTCACTTAGGGATCTTCTTATTCTTCTTTCTATTTTTTTCTCATCCTTGGGCCACCTCACGAGGTTTTCAACCCAAAGATGGGACTCAGGCACCTCATGGAGGTTTTCACCTGAGTCCTTATTCTTTTCTCTTTTTTTTTTTTTCTTAGTGACCTGATGAGGGAGGAGCTAGAACTTGCTCCACCATCATCATTGTTTTATTGATATTGCCAATGAACTCTTGCTTTGATAAAGGCCTCTTGTACATTTTCAATCAATGTCCATTAACAAGCAATGGAATGGCTTCTTCATCTATAGTTCTGATTTGCACTGAACCATTAGCATGGCATCCCTCCACCACATAAGGTCCGAGCCATCTTGTCCTTAGCTTTCCCTTGAAATATTTATACCTAGAATCATATAACAATGCCCAATCGCTCTCTTGAAATTGCTTCTCCTTAATATGTTTATCATGCTAGATCTTCCTATGATGCTGAACTATCTCTGTATGTAGGAAGGCCTACATTCTGAGTTCATCCAAGCCATTCAATTGGAACAATCTTTCTCGTTGTGCATGACTGAGATCCAAATCTAGTTGGGTTGCCATCCTTAATGTGTTATATTCAAACTCAATGGACAACAAAGCCTTTTTCCCATAGACCAGCTCATAGGGTGTATATCCAGTGTTGGTCTTCCATGTTGTATTATATGCCCACGTCACCTCAACTATTCTCTCTACCCAATCCTTTCTGCTCCTACTCGCTACCTTGGTTAATATGTTTTTCAGTGCCCTATTGGTCACCTCCACTTTCCCATTATCTTATGGATGATAGGGAGTGGAGGTCCTATGCTTGATTTTGTGATGGTTGAGCAGTTATTCAATCATGTTGGAGGTAAACTAGCTGCCTTGGTCTAAGACTAGCTCTCTAGGTTACCCAGATTTGTGAGTACATTCTCCCTTCAGAACTTAGTTGCCTTCTCTTTTGTTGTTGCCTTAATTTCCTTGATTTCATACCACTTAGTCAAATAATCAGTGGACACAATAATGTACTATTTTTGCTTTGAAGTATGGTTGATAGGCCCAATGAAGTCAACGCCCCACTTGTCAAATGGCTCGAAAGTCACTTGAGGCTGTAGGGTCATTTCATCTCTTGAAGTAGGCTTTCCCATCCTCTGGCACCGATCACACTGACTAATGTACTTTTTCACATCCTGACGAAGAGAGGGTCAATAATGTTATAGACATTTTTGGGCACTGCAACCCCAGTCATAAATGTCCATAAACTGAGGGCTCCTAAGTCCCTAAAAGTGTTGCTTCACTACCTAAAGGAACAAGGTCAGCTGATTACATCATCTCCCAGAAGTTCTCCACTAAAAACTACTCAGAAATGGTCAAAACTAGACCATACTAAATACCTAGTGCAGAGGATGCAATGCATATCACCTTCCCAGTCTAAAGGGTGCAATGCATACTGGATTGCCCCTCTATAGGATGCATGGACAAATGGCAGAGACAGTTTGCGAGGTGGAAGATCATAGAATCTTCCAGAAGCTTCCCCTCTGACACTTGCCTCTCTGTTTTCGACCAAGGATGAGTAAGAGATCATCAGTCTCCAAGTGGAATCAAGAAATATCAGAGAGAGGACACTAATCAAAACCCCAGAAGATGACTCACCCCCCTACAATCATCTATATATGGATCCCTCGTCACAGAGATCCAGAGGATGGAATCTTGTATCTTGTAGAGAAGTGTTGTTGGTTTTCTAGTGAAAGTTCATAGTGTTGGGTGTCTAAGCTTTACTTGAGGTGAAGAAGGGCTTTCTTGCTGGAGGATGATGCTAGGTCAGAACAATTGGTTGTAATCCTCTTGCTATTCTTGATATTAATAAAGATATTCAAGTTTTCCTCCACATTCTTGTATGTTTGATTGTATATGCATTTGTGTGGTTAATACATTTCTGGTCCTGTGTTATTTATGAATATAGATCTTTGTTCTTCGATAGTATTATGTTGCTTTGATTCCATAGGTGCTCTTTGAAGCTGGGCAGATGAAGAAGAAGCAACAAAGATCTATCAAGAAGGAGAGGAATCAAGCAAGGAACCAAGTGCAAGACTAAGGTTGGTGTCCTTTGTTCCACTCTTATCTATGTTTCATAAAGGAAAGCGAAAGTAGTCTTTACTTGTTTGTTTCTAAGATATCTACCAGTCTTAGTGGGAATAGCAGCTCCAAGTGGACACTATTCCCGGTAACAAAATGGTGACTCCACTGGGGAGCAAATATATTGTTTTTTAGTCTATCTTTGTTTGTTTTATAAACTTATAGACAGAGCCTGAAGTCAAGCCAGCTAGCGCTCAAACTGCATTTGCTATGCAAATGAAAAGTAGATCAATGCTACTTCAGTCTATCTCTAGGTTTTGTTTATAGATTGAACAATCGATCTGTAAACACTCTAATTTCCCTAAGTGGTGGCTCTAGTAACCTCCTTAGATCAACCCCTGTGATTTACATTTACTGAACATCACTTACTCGGCCTAAATCCCTGAACTGAACTGTAAATTGTGAGCAAATACTGGTTAAACGTCTCACACTAGTACCATCGCACCCTCCCTTCAAGGCAGCCTGTATGCATCGCACTTCCCGTGTGCAGTAGGTGAGATGCATACTAGATTCCCTGTGTGATAGGTGCGATGGTCAGGGAAGGTTAATTTTACCTTCAGACTTTCGTTTTTCTTCACTCCTTTCAGTTCTATTCAGGAGCTTTGTTGTTTGTGGTCAGTATATCTCTATGAAAACCCCCTTCGCTTCCATCATTCCACCTCTATTGTGCAAAGAACTATAAGCGTTTTTATGTATTGTGCGCCATTTTCAGTTCTCTTTTACAAAGTAGTGCAGTCGAACTGTCGTTTCTTAATCTGAAAGTGTCATAAGTGCCGTTTTCAGTCATAGAAGAGAATCTCATTGTTCTTGATAGTCAATTGTACTGTTACTCTTGTATATGATTTGAATTAGTAGTTTTAAAAGTGTTGAAAACAGTTTTCATTTCTAAATCGCAATGTGTCACCCTTATCTTCACTTCTTTTTGAAAAGAAATTTGTTAAGTATTGTCGCTTTGAAAATAATTCAGATTTACACTTAGAATTCTTCTTGTCATTTATACATTAAGAAGGCTGAAAACAAATACATGCATGTACATTTGCATTTAGACTGCTTGGTTTGATTTAGGACAATGCATTTAGTGTGTGCTCTGTGCTCTTTGTTGAAAGACTCTCAATTTTCTTTCCTTAGTAGCTAGGATTTTCATTGCCAAAAGAAGATTAAACAGTTGTTTATCATCTTAGACTGCATTTTAGGAATTGTATACACATCACGCAGTGAACCTGAAAGGAAAATTTTAAAACAAGATCAACTATAAAATAAATTTAATGAATCTAAAAACACTTTGGAACCTAACACACAACATCTAGAAGTCTAGGCTAGAGACGTATTCCGGCGTCGTAATACCTGGTAACTGTTGTTTTCATTGTTGATTGGGTGATTCCTCCACTCTGAGATGATAAGTTCCAGTACGGACTTGTGCTCCCACGTACCATCAAGTATATATTGGGAGACCACAATAGGCTATATCCTTTATCCTTAGGAAGTCGTGTATGCCGCCCTATTGATCGCAATGCACTGAACACAGATTGACTGCCGTACCGTAAAAAGTATTCTGCAGTTTTGTGATTGGTTTGGTAATCTCCTCTGCCTAGATTTCCAAAGAAGTCTCTTTCATTCCTTTTCAGACTCCTTAAAAGAAAAGGTCCATCCGAGCACTTGTCACTTTAGGCTCATTAAAAATCGAAAGCAACTAGAGTCATCTTTTGTTTTTTCTCAACTCTTAAAAATTGAAAAAACAAGTTGTGTCAAAGCATCTAAAATTTATTTTAATCGAAATAAAATCACAAGTTCCCTCGTTGGTCTTTAGGTTGAGAAAAATGGAGTCTACCAACCAAGGATTTCCCCTTGGAGGAAATCCTAGTCCTTTCTCCTCTTGGGAAGATGTTGGTGCACCCCATATGGCCACATTGTCACTTCCAGGGTTGACGATTGGTTTGCCCGTATGGCTCTTCTCTACCTCTGTCATTCAGAATACCGTAATTCCTGAACAGTCAAGTCAACAACTAGATAATACTAGAGTTAACCCCTAGCCTTCTACTTTGTCTATTACTCCCTCTCCTCCTTCCTCTTCGCTTGATGAAGCTGGTAAAGCTAAAGATCAAGTAACTGAGAAGAAGAAGAAGCAGAAAGAGAAAAAAGAAAAGAAGAAGAAAGAACCAAAAGCGAAAGGGGGCAACCATGTGTCATCTAGCGAAAATCCTCACACCGCACTATCTAAACCTAAATCTCCATGTGTCATTTGCAAAGGAGACCACTATCATCGAGATTGTCCTTGCATCCCTCGGATCTTAAGGGATTGGTCTCCTCGTTTGCACAATCCGGTGTCGTCAACCTCTGATGATCTTGTTGAAAGCACACCATCAATCAGTGAACGCGAAGTATCTGGACAGAAAAGGAATCGCAAATTTCCTTGTAAATTGTGTGAAGGCGATCACACCGTCCACCATTGTCCCTTCCTAGACGAAGCTAAAAGAGTTTTGGATGACCATCCTGCTTCACCGTTACGGCTCCCTCTTGGATATAATAAACTCTTGCCGAGTCCACCACTGGTTGAAAATCTGGCTGGCACGCCATTGTGGTCAGCTGAAACGTCTATCATTGAAAATGAACCCTCTGAATCCATACTAGACTAAAGTCAAAAGGTCAAGGTGGCAATTGACCCGGTCTTGCCTTCAGAATGTTCATCTTCGAATGATACCGTCACTGAAGAGAAAAAGAACGACACCGTTCAAATTATTTTCGTAAACATAGACTCCGAAGAAATTGGGGGTAGTCTACCCATTCCTTTATCGCAGGAAGGAAGTTCAACAAAGTCATATCCGACCGTCTATTCGGTCCCACCTCCAAGCAACTTAGTCATTTCCTTCGATTGGAATCTACTAGGCAGACCCCGTGTACTAGCTAGTGTACCATTCATAATCATTGTACAAGCTTACAGAATGGTCATGGCTGGTACCATCATAGATGAAGGGGCTTCTGTGAGTATCCTTTCCTCAACTGCTTGGAAAGCGCTTGGTTTGCCATCGCTTTTGCTTGAAATGGGAAATCTGACAGGCTTTGACAAAGGAACCAGTCGACCGTTAGGGATCCTTCCCAACATGCCCATTACTTTGAGAAGGAAAACCATTCATATGAACATGATGGTAGTCCAAGGACCCCTGGATTATAATCTACTCCTTGGGCATGACTATATTTATTGCATGGGAGCCGTCGTCTCCTCACTCTTTCGAGTAATGTGTTTTCCGCATGAAGGCAGAGTGGTCAAGCTCATAGACCAACTGTCATTCCCCGGTTCACACATAGCAAATAGTCAAATGCCATTCCTAAATGGTCTTTTCATGCAAGGAATGTCTCATCGATCTCTAGTCCGTCCACCTAATGAGCGCTAGTGATTCAGGAGGATATGATTAAAACCTGGGGGCATGCACCCTGGTCTGTTTCGATAGGAAAACCTTGGGTATAGAGTAGGTTTCCGCGGAGGATATATGACTAGTCTGACACACCCATCCATTTAGGAAAATGGGATTAGACTGGAATAATATTTTCTCATCAAAGTTATGTGAGTAGAGGCGACAACGCCACTCACCTTTGTCTATTTCGGTAGACATCGCCAAGCGTTTTGTCTGCGACGCGGATGGAGAGCTTTCATATGGTAACCTAGGAATTTTTCGCTATACATGGGGGCATTCAAACCCTTTTGCATGCAAGCGAAGAGCGACCATTTATCTTTTAAATTTGTAGGTCCTCTAACCCTTTCAACTCGTAAGGTTGGTCGTTTCCTAGCTTGCATAAAGAAAGGATCCGGGGCAAAGCTTTAAAAGGTGCAAACCCCATAAAAAATGGCATCTTAGATGAGATATCCTTATTATATGACTGGCATGAGCAGTTTTAACGCGGAATTCAAGCTCATTAAAAAATAAACATAAGCAATGAGCAAATGTTTCCCCCAGAGTTTAAGCTCATTAAAAAATGAACCAATTTTCCGGTAAATAACCATTGTGAATGCATTATCATCAGCTTTTGAGCCTTGGTCGTGTTCTCATCATCACCTTCCACTCTATTTTAGCCGGTCATTCGCCTCCATTTGATTGTTTACCCTTTTGAGGAATATCTGCGAAGAGTGATTCTATTAGCCATCCTTGTGACACTGTCGTGATTGAAAATTCCAAACCTTACCTGGAATCAGCTGCTACCCGAAATCATCACTCGTTCCTCGAAAAACGAGTCTCCTTTAAGCTCTTTTCAACTGACTCGTAAAATATGAAAAGATTGTTGAGCGATTAGCCTCTCCGGCTCATTAAATTCATTGGAAGTGCTATTCCTCCTCTAGATTTTAATATTTTTGGACTTGAGGGATTATTACACAAAAAGATCGAGCGCTTGTCTTGTTCGGCTTGTTAAAATTACCAAACATTCATCCCTTTCATATTATTTTATGATTTTTCAGACTTGAGGGATTATATGACGAAAAAGAATCTTTGGAGTTTCCTTTCCGTCCCTTTCAAACTCTCTAAAATTGAAAAGGACTGAGTTATCTTTGTCGTTAAACTCATTAAAACCGAATAGCGACAAACTCGTCCAAATGGACGAGAACGAGTTTCACTGTCACTAGGCTCG
>APFE030662208.1:3312-31513 GCA_000404065.3 Pinus taeda | reverse complement strand
AAAACTCCTTATTTTCGGGCGGAGATCGCGGGTTTTACCTGCTGATCACCTGTTAGTGCCCGTGGCCTCAACTGTTCCCAACCAATTCCTAACTAAAAAACTACTTTGGAATTGGTATAAAAAGACATCAAAGGGAAGGCAAGGGAGGAGAGAAGAGAGAGAAAGGTTATTATACTGTGATTTCCCCCCTGATCAGGTCTGAAGACCCTTATGCCTTCTGGACTTCCCCCATTTGTACAGGAAACCCTTGTTTCCTTGTGATTTGATGTTCATCCCTTAGTTATGGCATCATGGAGTGAGTCTTGGAAGGAGATATGCTAGAGGCTTGAGGCGGGACGAATTCAGAAGGAGGCTGCGCTTGGAGCGTGCAAAGGTTGCTCAGGTGATATTACTCTTTTTATACTTTCTATTTGTCTATAACAAAGAAAAACGTCTTGATTCCCGATATGCTTCTTCTTTATGTTTATGATGTTCATATTTGAATTTCATGTATGAATGGATGTCTAAAAGTTCATAACTAACTTCCTTCTTGTATAACATAAAAATGATTTTTGTATATATCTTTGTCCATATACTACTGCATTCTTTGGAATTGTTGGTTTTGCAGGGCAAAGGAGCAAAAGGGACGTGAAGAAGGGTTTGGACCCTTGAGGAACTACCCGAACGTAGGACCTGAGGTACGTCCTTCTTACTTTAGAATTAGATTTTTCTAGCATAATGGCTGTGTGTGTGCATGTTTCTTTGTTTAGACAACTTTCAGTCTACTAGGGTTCCACCCAAAAGCCCTAGGGGATAAAATCCCTCAACAGAATTGGCAACTCCACTGGGGAAAAAACTCTTGTTGTTCCTAGTTTGGGTGTTTGTCAAGCCTATCAGGGCTCAGTTGCTCGCTGGTTTATTGTTACTGTCTGGTCTGTTCTTGACTTCTGGGTTTTACCAGTTTCTTGAGTTTGTTTTTTATTTTTCCTGAAATATTATATATACGCTGTTTTATTTAGTTACAGAAGCGTATAAACGCTTGTTTTCTGAAGTAACTCGCGTATACGCAGGTTTCCTCAGAAACAGTCACGTATACACGCAGTCTGCACTAAGTACAGTCGCGTATATCTTGCAACTTTCAGGATTTATAAATTTTTTGTGTCTCTGAAGTTTGTCTAGTGCTTTCAGTCAGTTTGAAACAATCATTTTTGTCAGTATCAGTTGTCTGTGGTACATCAAGCATCCTTACTCCGATTTCTCTCTAATTATAAGGAGTTTTGGTCTTGTTTTGTGTTTGCAAGTGTCATCATCTTTTTTCTAAAAAGACGCAAGATTTATTGATTGGAATCGTGGCTACTCTGAGTTATCAAAGAAGAAAGATTGTTATCAATCTTTGTGTTCAGCTTTGCTTTCTGGTGACTTTTTGTTTTCTTAACGAAATCGATTTTTATGACCATCTACTTCTTTGTTTCATCAAAGTTGTCATTTGATACTTTCTTGAAATTGTCTTTTGATATTTTTTGGTCTTTGTTACCAAAGCTTTCCTTGATGCCTTTGATTGTTAAAAATCCTTTTTAAACACATTTGTTTTTTGTTGAGTTTTCATTCTTTGTAGGGTGTCAACTTGCAAAAAGTGTTGCTTTCTTATTGTTTCAATCGCAAAGTGTCAATTTTTGTTGAGAGCATTTTCAAAAAGACATTTTTGTTGCTACTTTGAAGTAAACTTTTTGAAAAGATTTTGTTTTTCTTTCTTGAACTTGCTTTTCATTTAGTTTCCTTTTGGTGAATGAAAGTGTTTTATGTTATCTTGAGTTTTGCTTTTAGTATTTAGACAAAATGAATCGTAGTATCTCATATTCCATCTAAATATTGTAAGTGGCAAAAGAAAATTTGATAAACAAAGCAACTTTCATTTCTTGTTAGAGTAGTTTTCAAATCTTGCATCAAGCATTTAGTGTTGCATTAGGATATATTTGCATCTCTTTAGGCATAAAATAGTTTTGTTAACTTTTGAGTGTGAAGTGTGAATGAAAAGAAAAGAAAAGAAAAGTTTGTTTCATTAGAAGTTTCCTTCCGAACCCTGTAGAGATTACTTTTCATTGAAAAACAATGACAAAGTGCATATGCATATAGTTAAGTTTTATTAATTTCTTTTGCGTCGAAGAAAACACCACTAGTTTCACTTCCATCATCGTGACTTAAAGAACAACCCTTAAAATCAAGCGCTAATTAAAATCAACTAGAACTTTTTCTTTTAAGTTAAATACACAATAAAGTTTTAGGATTTTAGGGCCTTGGATTAGGAAAGTGGAGAGTTAACTCTCCAAGGCCATATTAAACGTCAAAACATAGGAGTCTGATTAACGAGAGAAAATCCAATAGCGTTAGGAAGACCAGGAAAGCTCCGGATCTGGGAGTTAAGCACGACGGTCTGTGAAGACAGGGAAGAGAGATACCCCCTCTCCTACTTGTCCGAACTTACCTCACGACTATTCCACCTGGCTTCTATGACGAGTTGGTATCCCTAGTTTCCACTCCTAGGGAACTACATAGGTGGCTGCAGAGGGGAATCCCGTGGCACCTAAGGTTGACGTTGTATCACTATCAACGACACTACTGGAGGGAACCCTTGCAAAGATTGGGGGCTTGCACCGGCGTAGACTGTTGTTAGGAGGTCAGCATAACTTCCTCTGATACCTTTGCTGATAGGCATGGGCCCTCATCATCCCAGACTATCTTCGAAAGGCCCTTTATTTTCCACTTTCTCGTATTTTGGTGTCCGATCCTAATCACCCGGAGCGGAAATACTTGGAAGTTGTTTCACTGGTTGTATCTTTAGGGACTTTTTAGTGGGTGCTTTGTGCTCTTAGTTGGCCTAGCTTTAAATTTTTTGAGTCTTTAGTTAGATTTTAAACAAAGAATTCAAAGTGGCTGACTGATCTCCCAGATGGTCTCGAAGACTTTGTGGTCTCTCGCCACCATGTTTAGAGCCTTCTCCGAGAAGGCGCAGAGGTAATAATACCGGTGGGTTTCATCCCACTGCAATTGACGCATCAGAGATTGATCCTCCCCTTGGGGGCAATAGTATTGAAGCAAGTCCTGGTACTTCCGTAGAACAAGAAAGGAACACACCAGTTCTTTCTCAAGTTCGCTTACAAGCGGAGGATAATATTCAGGTAGAAGAACTTTCAGAGTCATTAGCAGCTCTGAATTCTCCTCTACCATCAAGTCATCAAAACGTATTGCAATACGTTGGGACTTCGACGCATAGGTCGTCAAGTCTAGGTTACGCTACACGTTTACCTTCGATGACCACTACTACAAGCATGGCTTCTACAAGTGCTACGACTGTACAGACTCCTATATCTGTACAAGGGGGTGGAACTATTTCCATCCCCTCCATCTCTTTATTCGGATCTTTTGCTAGCACGTCTTTTGTTGGGTCTACATCCATTCCGTCCACAAGTGGAAATTCCCAAACAAATGCTTTTGGTTCTGGGTATTTCCCATTTGGTGCCGATTCACAGGGCATTCCGTCAGCTCCGTTCGGGGCCGCCACATCCATGATGAGTGGCTCAACTTCGTTCCAAGGCTTTCCATTCGGAAGTGGTCATATACCACATTCCAACCCTATGGTAGGATCTATGCCTTTTTCTTCGGTGGGACAAAGCAACAATCCTTTCCAAGGTTGGAATAACGCTCGGCTTAGTAGTGCCGGAACTGGGAATCCATTCTTCGGCAAATATGGGAACAGGCCGTATACCACGGATAGTTCATTCTAAAGTATTCCTCCCCTAGCTATGGCTTGGAATCCGTATCAGGGGTTGTCAACTCCTTACAATCCTTTAGGAGGAGACTTTGATGGGTATGGTGGATATACGGCCGGAGTTCGTCAAACTCCAAGTGTTGCTGGGTCACAAGGCTTGCCTTTTGGTTCAGCGGGTTCTACTGGTTACTTCGGGCAGCCTGGTGCCTTCCAAAATCCAGGACAATCTTTTCAGAGCTTTGGGAGTACCGCCTAGCCAGGGTGGAATCCCCAAGCTCCTCCTAGACTTGCGTTTCTAGCAACGTTGAACTTACCAGACCTCACTAAGTTAACTAATGACCCAATCAAGTATAATCTAGCCTGGCCTCCAGTCCCAACTAAAATCCCTTCGGATATTCCAAAATTTGAAGGGAACAGTGGTGAGGATCCGGGCGACCACGTAACCATGTTCCACTTATGGTGCTCATCGAACTCCCTGATCGACGACTCGATTAGGTTGAGATTATTTCAATGCACCTTGACTGGAAACATAGCTAAGTGGTATATAGAGTTACCTGGGGGCAAATTTACATCATTCGCTGACTTAGTCAATATATTCTTGAACAATTTTCAGTTGCCCGTCCGGTACGATGCCGGAACTGAATTACTAGCCACTTTTCGTCAGGATAGGGCAACTCACATTTCCGATCACATTCAGGAATGGAGATGGAGAAATAGGCTCATTAAAGCCGATATCCCTCCAGGTTTCCGTCTCGAATGGTTCTTGAAGTCTTTGATACCTGAGATCTCCAAAGATGTCTCCATGTCTGGGGTCTATTCCGAGGAGCAAGCCATTTTTAGGACCCAGCAATTAGAATTGATTTACTCTCAGTCTGGGATTCTAGAAAAGTACTTGTCAGATGTTCCTGGGTCTAAGGTTGACGTAGCTAAGCCGAAGCCAGGTCCCCACGTAGATGGTATTGTTGGGTCAGTAGACACAAATACGGTGAACTTGTTGAATCAATTGCAGCAGTTGTCTTTACAAACTGCTTCTAACAACCAAGTCACATCGTCTAACCCTTCCGCTTCCCAAACTTATTCAATTAATGCCATCCAATCAGATAATCCCAAAGGAAGTCAAAATTCCAATGGGAAAAAGAAAGGACGAGGTAAGAAAAAGAACCATGATGGGAAGCCTGATGCAAACAAATCCGGCAATAATGTTGGTGGGGGTAGAAATGAGTCAAAGAAGAAAGTTAAGTTTCCATGCAAGTTATGCAGTGGAGACCATTTAACTCATCTCTGCCCCAAGATTGAAGATGCTCAGCGCTTATTAGGGCAGCAAGGGACTTCTAGTTCCCAAGCTGTGTTAACTAACCCTTTCCCCCAAGGGCAACAACTTCTTGCTGGCGCGAGTTCAAACCCTGGGACCTCCGCAGGGGGCAACCAGGAAGGGGAAAATCATCGAATGTTTTCATGATGGGTTCTAATGTCCATGTGGCTACTCGGTCACGTGATTATGGTGAAGCCGAAACTTCCAAGGATAAGGCTGTTCCCGGAAGTACTAACCTTCATATCGAGCAACCCCCTATTGAGACTATACCACAGATACCGAAAGGTTTCGCTAAACGTGCGACGATTAATCCTAATGCTGGGCCGCCTAGAATTACTCAATTGTCGAGGATCTAGCTCAGAGTCCATGCGCTATGTCCGCTTTAGAGGTTCTCCAGTCGTGTCTGGCTCAGAGAAGTGCTTTACTTTCCACAATTGGGGCAGTAGATCCAACTAATTCTTTAGTGCTCACTTTTGACATGTTAAATGTCAAAAAGTGACTCCCCCATCACATGGATTTTCAAATAAAGTCCACATACTGGAAAATTAACATTTTTCAAACCATTATTGATGAAGGGGCTTCCACGTGCGTCATGTCGATGTCATGTTGGAAGGCTATTGGATCGCCTTTGGCCGTTCCTTCACCTACCGTCTTGACTGCATTCGACGGCCATTCTCATAAGCCGCATGGGATTATCCTGGCCTTTCCTATATGTGTTGGGGGAAAGGTCGTTAATATTGAAGTAGAAGTTGTAGATGCTAACCTAGATTATAATCTCCTCCTAGGAAGGAACTGGGTATACAAAATGGATGCCATTGTTTCGACTCTATTTCGTGTCATTTGCTTTCCTCATGAGGGGAAAATCGTAAAGGTGGATCAATTAGATTATTGTCCAGTTGATCCTCAAGAAACTTTCGACTCTACTATTCCTTTAGTGGATAACCCTCATCCGCCTACTAAGAATCTAGGAGTATGGATGTATTCCTCGTTGATGGGTACCTTTGAGCATCCCTCTCCTATCGCTAAAATCAATGCTATTTCATCATCTAGGGAGTTTTCTCGAGATGGGTTCTTTCGAACTCATTATTTTTAGGACCCCTGGACCTTGCCTTCACCTATGACCACATTAGTTGAAGGACAAGAGAATGGAATGGAATTTCCTATATCTGCAGTTGAGCTTAGGTATCAATTTATCGTGAACTCTGCAGATGACCATTCTACTCCTTTTTCTGAAGAGGAGTTAGATGGCGATGTGGACCCCGCTTGGAGCCTTGATTCTACCTCTACTTTGGACTGCTTGGATTCTGTTTTACCATCGGAAGAAGAAATTCTCGAAGCAATGATGGGTATAGATCGACCTTGGGAAGATTTACACCATCGTTCATACTTTCTTCCTCCATTGCAAGAGGTAAAGTCTAGGTTCTCCGAGCTCTGTTCTAGTGATATTTATACGGTGTCAAACCCTTTGGCTCCAGCACACGTTCGTGCCGAAGGCAACATGTCGATGATTTCAAAAACAACACCTATAAACATCTCTAGGGGCCCTAACACAATCGAGAATATCTTCATTGGAATTGAGTGTTCCCCTGAAGAAATTCAAATTTACACCAACCTGTTTAAATAATTTCGGGATGTATTTGCTTGGTCTTATGAGGAAATGCCTACCATTGACCCATCCATAGTTCAACATGAGATCAAGACATACGAAAATGCCAAACCTGTCCGTCAGAGGCTTCGGCCGATCAACCCTAGGAAAGCGGCAGCTATCAAAGCAGAAGTGGAGAAGCTGCTAAAGGCGGGTTTTATATACCCTGTTCCTCTTACCGATTGGGGTTCTAACCCAATCCCTGTAGATAAAAATCAAGGAACAATCCGAGTATGCATCGATTTTAGGGACCTAAACAAGGCGTGTCCTAAGGACAATTACCCCACGCCATTTATTGATCAGATTATCAACGAGTTCGTGAGTAATGAGATTTTTTCCTTCATGGATGGATTCTTTGGTTATAATCAAATTTCTATCCGTCTTGAAGATGAACATAAGATGGCCTTCATATGTCCCTGGGGTGCCTTTGCATATAGAAAGATGCCTTTTGGTCTTAAAACGCTGGAGCTACCTTTCAGCGGGCCATGTCCTATGCTTTCCATGACATCAAGCATGTCATCGAAGCGTACTTAGATGATCTGTTGGCATTATGACTCTGGTATGGCTCTATGATACGGATGTTGTACTTGATGGCAACACCCTCAAGTGGCAATGCACTGATCAGGCTCTCAAAATGTTGGAAATTAAGAAGTACGCAGGAGAATAGTTCAAAAGGTGCATACCCGCACGTACGCCGTGAAGGGACTGCGGCCGCACATGCAGGTCACCCATTCAGAAGGTGCATACCCCCAGTTCACTTACTTCAAGGCAGAGAAGCGCGCTCACGTGGGGTTTTCTTATATTTGGCCCATGGTATTTAGCCCGTCGTTCTGGATTCTATGGTTTTGCCCCGTGGTATTGCTTTATATTATTATTATTATTGAGCCTCATGTTTTTGGGCCCCTTGTATTGGTTATCTATGGTATTGATCCATGATTTTAGGAAGAGCTTGCCTATATAAAGCAAAGGAGATCACTTGGCTATGTATCTTTCAAAAATTGAATATCTTAAGATCTGAAATGTTGGGTTATTTTCTAAAAAGCTTGATCTATATAAAAGTGAAGTTGAAAGCGAATCTATGAAGGGTGATCTCTCGAGTGCATGATTAGATATGAGCATCTGACTATCGGTGGCACACTGGGGGACTGCCATTTTGGCCCTAATCAGAGGTACGCAGGTGATTAACGGTGCAAGTGCATGGGTACACAGAGAAGAAGAAGGAGAAGTGCGTGGGTATGCAGAGTAGAAGAAGGCGCAGTGCGTTGGTACGTAGCGCGAAAGAGGTTCAGGTGTGTAGGCACACGGAAAGTATGCGGCGATTCAGAAGCCGCAGGTGCATAGGTACGTAGCGCGATAGCATCTGTGGGCGCGTGGCTACAGTAGCAGTACGTGGCGCGATAGTATCTTTGGGTGCATACCTACAGTAACAGTACACAGCGTGATTGAAGAAACAATGCATGGGTACGCAGTACGGCAGAAGGGTCTTTGCGGGTATATGCAGGGGAGCAGAAGGTGAAGTGCATACACACGCAGACCAGAGAAAGAAAAATTGTGTATATGTCTTAAGACCTTTTGTTGGCTGAATTTTTCCTGTTGATAAGGTGTTCTTGGTTTAGCTTATTGTTACTGTTGATCTGGTTACTGCAGTTGACTGGGTGATTTACTTGTACTTGATGATCTTTTGATGTTTATGGATCCAGTTTGAAAATTTATGAAAAGTGGTCCTTGAAAGAAAAGAAGTAGGGGGTTGTAGCTCCCTTCCAGGAGAGACTGGAAAACAAGAGAGAGTTGTAGCTCTTTGCAAGTTGCAGCCTGCGTACTAGTAAAGGACTGCACCAGTATAAGACCATTGTAAAAGGAGTTTCTAATTTGAAAGAAGATAGAGACATATTGCAGCAGGTGGTTTTCACCCACATTGGGTTTCCACCTTATATCTGGTGTTATTTGATGTGACTGTCTGTTTTTCTTGCTCATTATTTTATGGTATTGATATGCAAAAATAATTCAAAGTGTAAATAAGGAAGATTTGTTAAAAGAACTAGATAATACTGATTCACCCCCCCTCTTAGTATTATTTTCAACAAAGAAACCCTTAGCTCCTAAGTGCAGTCTTACATCACCTCTGGGTTTCCATTGTTACTTTATCCACTAGCACAGTGCTCACTTTGTTGGCTAAAACCCCATGAACCTGCAGATCACTGCATGTTCAACCATGTGATCCCGGTATGACTAAATATCTGGATCAAAAGTCACAACCCTTAGGGTTTCTATGGCTTTGGGCTTGTACGGACCCTGGTTCTTTTTTCTGTTGGGTGTTGACGTTGTTCCCCCCTGTTCCTCTTTATCTTGATTTAGAACCTCTTCCTCTGCTCTTGCCTGGTCCTTCTCCGGTTTGTTTCCTTGAGAAAACTATCCTTGGGTTGGATTCTTGCTGTCTCTATTCTCTATACTTTTGCTTTCATCCTTTTCCTTCAGTTTTTTAGTCTTTTTACCTCCATTGCTCCTCTTCCCCTTGCTGGTTGGATTCTCTTGATCTGACTTCTCATACCCTGCTATTTGCACCCCATCCTGTGCTATCTTCTTGTTCATCTTTATTTGTTTATATGAATGGGTCCCAGTGGACCCCGCGTTTTCCATCTGTTGGGTCAGAGTTTGCCCCCTTTTGTGGAGCTCTGCCGCTCTGGCCCCGTTCTTCTCTCGAGTTAGTACCTCGGTTGCTATAGAATCCGTGAGCTTCAAACCCTAGTTTCCAGCAGAGCTCCTTCGCCCGAAAAACAAGGCCTCTGATTTGTGTCTTTTTAAATATACAAACAACAAAGGGAAATTTAGAACAAGATTGATTATAAAATATCAATAAGAAAGATGAGATGTGAGAGATCTTTGCATCAGGATTCAGTTGGAACAAGTCGAATTTGGTCATTGCAATTGGGGCAATTTGGAAAACGGCCACAACAAAAAATCTGCAAATATATCCTTCGAAGAACCTTGCTTTTCTCCCAATCCAAACCGAATTTCTAAAAACTTCTTGTTGGGAAACTGATTTGGTCCGTTCTGAACAAAACCCATGTATTGGTTTTAAGATTTCTTCTTCGTTTGCCTGAAATGTCCAATGCAAAACTATCACGTTTTATTCCAATGAAATTCTGAGTTTGAATATTTGATTATGCGTTGAAGATCAAATTTGCAATCTGCAAGAGAACTTGGAGGCTAAAATCATAAGTGATGTTATAAAAAATTTATCTATAAACCATTATTAGCAATATCACTCATAATAATCACTAATTTATTAAAAATAAATGAGAACAAATATTACTTATCCACAAGAGCATAATTAATTATGAAATGGAATTATATAATAAATTATGATAAATAATGTGATAAAATAATAGTATAAATGGACTAAATGGATGTTAAGAAGTGATAATAATAATGATAAATTAGGGACCTAACATCTCCCCCAAACTGAACATGATGCATGTCCTCATGCAACCCAATGCCTTTGTATTAACCAGGAAGGGGAAATAGTGATTGAAAAATATGAATGAATAATGCTCAGTGGTTTTTTTTCTTTTCATGACATTCTCCTAAATTTTTAATAAATTAAAACTTAAGCTATTTTATCCCAAGTTTTCCCTCAATAAAGATGTAGAATGGTATGTATAAATTGATATTTGTTGAAGCTAATGTATGCTAAGTTGATGTTGAAAGTGATATGGAAGGTGGAAGCCATGCAAGCTGAAAGAAAGTAATCAGAAAGTGTAGCAATATTTCCTTCCCCCAAACTCATAAGTTTCATTGTCATCAAGATTTCTATAACACATCTCATGAGTATCCTCAAATCAGTAATTCATCAGGATCAAAATCAGAACTAGCCCTCTTTATCCTACTCCAAAATAATAGTAGTGTTGTTAAGCTAGGATTAAATAGAGATTGATTGGGTAAAGCAACTATCTTTTGGTTACAAATATGAAACTTCTAGAGTAAAGGAATGATAGATTACATGATATAAAATGTCAAATATCAAATATCCTAAAAGTTTCATCCCTAACATGTAAAGTAAATATTTATAACTCAATAATAGATATAAACCATAACCACCATTATCTGAGAACAAATTAAATATTACCCCATGAACCATGAGTTCTAGCAAACCTTATATATGCAATAGTGGTTTTATCAGTAGTTAGTTTTGAGAAAACAAGGTAACCAAGTATATCATAATATTTAATTAAATTCTATATCATAGGCATGACCACTGCTGTCAGTAGGCATCCATAGCCTTGACAGGGATGTGTTTTTAACCTATTGAGCTGCTAGTGTCCCATCTATTAGAAATAAGTACATAGTTACAAAAGCATTTCAATTTACGTAGATTTCTACTGAAGATCATTGTTCTGGCTTGGTAACCAGTTAATAACAATGCCATTCGTGGGAGCTAACAAAAGTGAACAAGTCGGCTCGTGATGAGACCTCTTGTCCTTCAATTTTATGACCGAAGGCCATTACCTTGGCTTGGTGACCAATAGTGGTAATGTCACTCTATTAGGACCTATGATCATGGTAGGTCGACTCGTGATGAGACCTGCTATCCTCCAGTTGACTATTTATGTTTAAAATTCAACTATGGTTATTGTTAATCAAAAAAATATTACTTAATAGATCGGGTGGCAGGCCAGCTCCTTAAGAGCTAGGGATGGCGTAAAAAGTTCTGTAGTAACTATTTTCAACTTGGGTAATTTTGCTTCTCAAAAACTAATAACCTTCAAATGACTATTGATAAATATATTTTTCTTTGTTAAGATTTGGGTTGAGGAATAGTTCATTAGATAGTGACAAAAAGATTTAAGTACAATTTTGTGGTCATCATCATAAATTTTACAGGACTAGGGACTCGACAAATTAGGAAAGTTGAAAGTTGGCATGATGAAATCATCTTTGCGTAATTATTCCTTAAATATAAGATTATGTTTATAGATAAACAAAGATAAATTGGCTACCCAATCATTATGTCAAAGAGGACCTAGACACTTAAAAGTATTTCTCATTCACCAACTTAATGTCGTCATGCATGATTCAAGTTCCAATGTGTGTGGATAAGCGAGGGTTACAAATTATTATGAATTATAGTAGTAATAATTGTGAGATGTACGAGTTGACGTGAGATTTTAATAACAATGATGACATGACATCATTACGATACATTTTCTATTAAATGAAAGCCCTGATTAGGGAGTTCCCCCCCAAACTGAACATGATGCACGTCCTCATGCAAACCAATGCCTTTGTATTAACCAAGAAGGGGAAATAGTGGTTGAAAAATATGAATGAATAATGCTTAGTAGTTTTTTTTTTTTTTTTCATGACATTTTCCTAAAATTTTAATAAATTAAAACTTATGCTATTTTACCTCAAGTTTTACCTCCATAAAAATGTGGAATGGCATGTATGGATTGATATTTGTTGAAGCTAATGTATGCCGAGTTGATGTTGAAAGTGATGTGGAAGTTGGAAGCCAAGCAAGCTGAAAGAAAGTAATCAGAAAGTGTAGCAAGATTTCCTTCCCCCAAACTCATTAGTTTCCATGTCATCAAGATTTCTATAACACATCTCATGAGTATCCTCAATCAGTAATTCATCAGGATCAAAATCAGAACTAGGCCTCTTTATCCTACTCCAAAATAATAGTAGTGTTGTTAAGCTAGGATTAAACAGAGATTGATTGGGTAAAACAACTATTTTTTGGTTAAAAATATGAAACTTCTAGAGTAAAGGAATGATATATTAGATGATACAAAATGTCAAATATCAAATATCCTAAAAGTTTCATCCCTAACATGTAAAGTAAATATTTATAACTCAATAATAGATATAAACCATAACCACCATTATCTAAGAACAAATAAAATATTACCCCATGAACCATGAGTTCTAGCAAACCTTATATATGCAACAATGGTTTTATCGGCAGTTAGTTTTGCGAAAACAGGGTAACCAAGTATATCATAGTATTGAATTAAATTCTATACCATAAGCATGACCACTGCTGCCATCAGGAGTCCATAGCCTCGATAGCGATGTATTTTTAACCCATTGAGATGCCAATGTCCCATCTATTAGAAATAAGTACATAGATATAAAAGAATTTTAATTGACTTAGATGTCTACTGAAGATCATTATTCTAGCTTGGTAACCAGTTAATAACAATGCCATTCATGGGATCTAACAAAAGTGAACAAGTCGGTTCGTGATGAGACCTCTTGTCCTTCAATTTTATAACCGAAGGCCATTACCCTGGCTTGGTGACTAGTAGTGGTAATGTCACTCTATTAGGACCTATGATCATGGCAGGTCAGCCCGTGATGAGACCTCCTATCCTCCAATTGACTATTTATGTTTAAAATTCAACTATGGTTATTGTTAATCAACAAAATATTACTTAATAGATGGGGTGGCAGGCCAACTCCTTAAGAGTTTGTCCATATGAATGACCACAAATTTGATTAATTACCTCTAACGCGCTTTATGGACATACATACATAATTTCTTTGCCAAAGCTCGTATCTTTGGACTTGGACTATTATTTCCCATTAACTCCATCTCCCCAAGAATGACAAGTCTTTCTCAATTAATGACGAGATTTCTTATCATTTCTTGCATGCCCCTGAAAAAGTAGAGTAGGGATGGCGTAAAGAGTTTTGTAGTATCTATTTTCAACTTGGGTGATTTTGGTTCTCAAAAACTAATAACCTTCAAATGACTGTTGATAAATATATTTTGCTTTTTTAAGATTAGGGTTGAGGAATACTTCATTAGATAGTGATGGAAAGATTTAAGTACAATTTTGTGGTCATCATCATAAATTTTACAAGATTAGGGACTCGAAAAATTAGGAAAGTTGAAAGTTGGCATGATGAAGTCATCTTTGCATAATTATTCCTTAAATATAAGATTATGTTTATAGATAAACAAAGATAAATTGGCTACCCAACCATTATGTCAAAGATGACCTAGACACTTAAAAGTATTTCCCATTCACCAATTTAATGTCGTCGTGCATGATTCAAGTTCCAATATGCGTGGATAAGCGAGGGTTACAGATTGTTATGGATTATAGTAGTAATAATCGTGAGATGTATGAGTCAACGTGAGATTTTAATAACAATGATGGCATGACATCATTATGATACATTTTCTATTAAATGCAACACCTCCCCCTCTCCCCCAAACTCAAGTATGACCGTCCTAGGTCATAGTTGGTCATGTCATAAGTGAAGCGTGAATCAAATACACGGAGTCGATCAGGGACGTACCTTGCAACTTACCTTGATGGAGTATCAGCATGGGTGGAGTAACAACACCGGGTTCTTAGAAAAATTTTCACCACGGAGTAGCAGCACCAGAGGAGTAACAACATTGGAGGAGTAACGGCACCGAAGGAGTAACAACATCGGGTACTTAAAAAAAAATTCACCATGGAGTAGCAGCACCGGAGGAGTAACAACATTGGAGGAGTAACAACACCGAGTATTTAGAAAATATTCCCCCACGAAGGAGCAGCATTAGCAGAGTAACAACATCTAAGGAGTAACAACATCTGACACTTCGGGAGTAACAACAACGACGGAGTAATAGCACCCAAGGAGTAACATCATCCGATACTTAGAAATTTTTCGGGAGTAAAAACATTGGCGGAATAGTTCATTAGATAGTGACGGAAAGACTTAAGTACAATTTTGTGGTCATCATCATAAATTTTACAGGATTAGGGACTCAACAAATTAGGAAAGTTGAAAGTTTGCATGATGAAATCATCTTTGCATAATTATTACTTAAATTTAAGATTAGGTTTATAGATAAACAAAGATAAACTGGCTACCCAATCATTATGTCAAAGATGACCTAGACACTTAAAAGTATTTCCCATTCACCAAGTTAATGTCATCGTGCATGATTCAAGTTCCAATGTGCATGGATAAGCGAAGGTTGTAGATTGTTATGGATTATAGTAGTAATAATAGTGAGATGTAAGAATCGACGTGAGATTTTAATAATAATGATGACATGACATCATTATGATACATTTTCTATTAAATGCAACACCTCCCCCTCTCCCCCAAACTGAGGTATGATTGTCCTCGGTCATAGTTGGTCATGTCATAAGTGAAACATGAATCAAATACACGGAGTCGATCGAGGATGTACCTGACAACTTACCTTGGTGGAGTATCAACATGGGTGGAGTAACAACACCGGGTTCTTAGAAAAATTTTCACCACGGAGTAGCAGCACCGGAGGAGTAACAACATCGGAGGAGTAACAACACCGAAGGAATAACAACATCGGGTACTTAGAAAAAAATCACCATGGAGTAGCAACACCAGAGGAGTAACAACATCGGAGGAGTAACAACATCGAAGGAGTAACAACACTGGAGGAGTAACAGCATCGGAGGAGTAACAACACCGAAGGGGTAACAACACCAGGTACTTAGAAAAAATTTCCCCACAAAGTAGTAGCATCGGCGGAGTAACAACATCTAAGGAGTAACAACATCTGACACTTCGAGAGTAACATCAACGACGAAGTAATAGCACCCAAGGAGTAACATCATCCGATACTTAGAAAATTTTCAGGAGTAACAACATCGACAGAGTAACAACAACCATCCGACCCTTAGAAAATTTTCGAGAGTAACAACAGCGGCATAGTAACAACACCCAAGGAGTAACAACATTCGATACTTAGAAAATTTTCACGAGTAACAACATCGGTGGAGTAACAACATTTGGCACTTAGAAAATTTTTGGGAGTAACAACAGTGATGGAGTAACAACACCCAAGGAGTAACAACATCTGATACTTTGAAAATTTTCGGGAGTAACAACATTGGTGGAGTAACAACATGCAAGGAGTAACATCATCTGACACTTAAAAAAATTTCGGGAGTAACAACACCCTAGGAGTAACAACATCCGACACTTAGAAAATTTTCGAGAGTAACAACAGTTGCAAAGTAATAGCACCCCAGGAGTAACAACCTCTAACACTTAGAAAATTTTCGGGAGTAACAACAGTGGAAGAGTAACAACATCCAACACTTTGAAAATTTTCGAGAGTAACAATAGTGGCAAAGTAACAACACCCAATGGATCCGAGGAAACCATATACTGATAAGACTCGGGAACAAATGGATAAATATGGAGAAACATCATGAAGCTTTAGAACTTCCTTTTATTTTGATGAAGGAACAAAATTTGTGACTTTGAACACCTGAAACATAAAAACATAAGAGGAAAAAAAGAAACAACAATTTTACTGGAAAACAATAAATAGATAAATAACTTAAGTTGAATGGCTATGATTTTGACTGCAGCAATGTTGTTTCCTAAGGGAATATCAATATGTTTCGAGAAACAATAATCTATCAATGGTAAATGAATGGAAAAATGTTTTGGAGGAAATGACTTGGACCTTCAAATGGAAATCAATTCTCCATTTCTCTTGTTATGAATCCATTAGTTAATGAAAAAGTCTTCATGTTGTTGGTGAACAATAGTGGGAATAATTTTGTAACAAACTCTTATGATCAATTTCCATGGCACATAGAAAGAATCAAAATTATATGATATTGGATTTCTTAATATATGCTTGGATGAAAATCTATTATTTCATTATCATTTTCTTCAATAATCACTCGTTCAAAAAAATTGACCTCCTTTATTCTCCTCGGACTTGCAAAAAACGAGCGTCTACCTGTAATAAAAAATATAACCATGGAAGAAGAGAGGTGATGGGCTCTCTAAATCCAATAAGTATAAAAAATCATAACAAGTAGTTACTCTGTAAAACAAATTCATGGAAAAAAAATAACAAAGTAGAGTTAATTTATTACCTGCGGGACAACGGTGGCTAACCATACTAACCAACAATATTTTAATCATAACTTCTTTGTTTTTCGTTCGATTTGAGTGATTCCAAATCCAAATGAAAGTGAATTAATAGGGATATATCCAATTGAAATAGGTTTTAAAAATTTCATGATATGATATGTCAAATTTACTTAGAACAACCTGCATAAAAGAGTCATTTTCAATTTCCCAACTTAGACCAGTAGTTGATATTTTAAGCATAAATTTTTCGTTTGATGAAGGATTGAACCGATTCAAATTGGAGATTAAAGTAGATTCATGTATATATATCCAATAAAAACATTTTTTAAAAGCATGAAGAATTGGTGGGTCAAATGTGCGAAGGAACAATCAGAAAAACAAAGTTTTAAAGGTGTTGATTTACGATAGACAATCAGTATTTTGGTCATAACTTTCTCATATAATATAAAAATCAAGTGATTAAAATTCCATTGTAAACTAGATTAATAGGGTAATATACCATAGAAACAAGTTTCAAAAATCTAATCATTTAGGCCTCCAAAAATAGACTATCCCAACTCTGTTCCCGAGTTGCCTACTTGACATACTGTCAATGTTTTGGTCATAACTTTTTCGTTTCAAATCCAAATTGAGTGATTCAAATTGGATTAGAAAGTATAAATAAAGGGATACTTAGGATAGAAACAGGTTTTGAAAAATATGCCAATATGGTCCCTCAAAACATGACCATACCAACTGTGATTTCAGTGGTTTTATCAAGCCCACATGCCATAAGATATGATAATCAAGCAATTTTTTTTTTGAAATGATGATGAGTGTTTGTAGAAATCTGATTTTCAATATAATACATCTACATACACAATTAAATTCAAATATTTACCACTGATATTGATGTACTCAACAAGTTGTAGCAAACACAACTCTTTCTACATATAAAGAAATTTATTTATTTATGTACTTATTTTTTTCTATTTTCTACACTAACCTACTCTACCTTGAAAAATAAAGTATGCTTACATATAAGAGAACTTCCAATGGAACCATTTTCGAAATAAGGCCTCAAGTGTGTACACACCCGAATTTGAGAAATGCATGTCACTAAATACTAGGATATGAGAGACTAACTTCCCTGTTAAGGATGGTGCCAAGAATTGTTGAAGTAGGGAGTGACGTTGCAAGCAAATAATAGAGTGAAACGAGTCTTCAATATAGTCTTGATTTCCCATAGTTTTCATATTGTGAAGTTCTTCGACTAGGTTCCAAATTATGTTGATGCTTTCTTCCTTGACTTCCACCCATCAGTTTTGAGGGCCTTCCTCTACCCCTTTTGTTTGGATCCTTGTTCATGCAACTAAAAAATTTAAAAGTGACATAGCTCATGACCTGGAGCAGGGTGAGAAAACTCTTTCCCTCCCCAAGATGAGAGGGTGGGTCTTTCAAAATCAAAATAAACAAAATTGTAGGAAAATTCTAAGCTTAGGACCTAGAGCAGGGTGAGAAAACTCTTTCCCTCCCCAGGACAAGAAAGTGGGTCTTTCAAAATAAAAAAAAACAAAACTGCAGGAAAATTCTAAGCTCAGGACCTGGAGCAGGATGAGAAAACTCTTTCCCTCCCCAGGACGAGAGATTGACTCCAAGATCAATTCCGGTTATGTTCTTGCACCTTGATAGCCTCCTCGACAACGACGCCAAAATGTTGGTGTCCGAGTGTGAATGCTATGATTCAACCCTTTACCACATTAATATGTCAATCCGAGGTCATTTATTATTGCAAGGGTATCACGCACTATATATGCAGGGTCAAATTCATAATCCAACAATTGATCAGGAATTCAATTAATTAGTTAAACATGCAATCTGAAATAATAAATAAACTGTAACAACAAATGGAAATGAAAACAATAACTAATCTGTAACAGCAATGGAAATGACAGAAATAATTAATTTGTAATAGCAAGCCGATTCACAACATTCACATCAAACCATTACAATGAAAAAAAGAAATACATTAATTAGAAATAAACTAAGCACACATTACTTCAACAACACCTAATCAGGAGAGTGGGCCCAACTCCTTGATCAGGGATGTGGTAGAAAGGATCGAAGGCTAGATAATCAGAATATCAATATTTCATTAATAAAAATGAAAATACAGAAGTTTCATGTTACATTCTCAAAGCAAAACCTTCAATATCTGATCTTCTCCCCTATATCCGTTCTCCCTGATTTGTGTCTTTTTAAATATACAAACAACAAAGGGAAATTTACAACAAGATTGATTACAAAATATCAATAAGTGAGATGAGATGTGAGAGATATTTGCATCACGATTCAGCTGGAACAAGTCAAATTTGGTCATTGCAATTGGGGCAATTTGGAAGACGGCCACAACAGAAAATATGCGAATATATCCTTCAAATAAAATTTATTTTCTCCGAATTCAAACCGAATTTCTGAAAACTTCTCATTAGGGAAACTGGTTTGGTCCGTTCTAAACAAAACCCATGTATCGGATTTTTAAGATTCTTCTTCGTTTGCCCGAAATGCCCAATGCAAAACTGTCACGTTTTATTCCAGTGAAATTTTGAGTTGGAATATTTGATTATGCGTTGAAGATTAGATTTGCAATCTGCAAGAGAACTTGGAGGCTAAAATGATGAGTGATGTTATAACAAATTTATCTACAAACCATTATTAGCAATATCACTCATAATAATCATCAATTTATTAAAAATAAAGGAGAACAAATATTACTTATCCATAAGAGCATAATTAATTATGAATGGAATTATATAATAAATTATGGTAAATAATGTGATAAAAGAATAGTAGAAATGGATGAAATGGATGTTAAGAAGTGATAATAATAATGACAAATTAGGGACCCAACACTTATACTTCAAGTCGGAAATATTATTGGTGTAATTTATTGTACTAACTTTGGTATTGTAGCAAACTGAGGAAGAAAAACCAAATATTGCTAACAATAATTATAATGAAGAATTGCAAAGAAGTTTGGATAAGAGTTTAATGACTTATGTTTTTGTGTTATTTTAATTGAAATAGGTAATTAGATGCATTTTAGAAATGGTTTCAGGGTATGTTTGCAAAGTGTTTGCCAAAATCCCTGAATGAGTAATGTTATCAATTTATATATTTATGCATGAATAAGTGCTAACTTACAACTTACAAAAGAAGTGAGAAAATGGACATGTACCCAAAATATACTTGGAGGAATTAAAGAATCAACCCTTTAAAGAAAATGCAACAATAATGGAAAATAAAATACCGTTTGGAAGATCAAAGGCTTGAGGTTTGTTAGAGGTAATTTTCAGTTATGGTTTATGTTTCATTCTTATTAATAATTCAATGTTTTGTGATTCATCTTTTTGGTATAATATTGTTAGAGTTTTGACAGAAATCTTTAATGGCTATAGCATGCAGGGTGGCCATGTGTTTGTCAAATTGTAGCAGTGCTTGCAATATGCTTGTCAAATTATCTTAAAGGAAGCAACTTGTGGGTTGTAAAATGTTTCAAGAACTCATATGGTGGATTTAGAAATGTGTAAATTCAAAGAAAAACTCTTAGTAGCATAATTCTGGGTTATCTTTCCTCATGTAGAGGTGTAGATGAAAGTTTACATTCCATGTGTTTGACAAAACTTGTAAATAAGACATTATGGATCCAAATAAGTGTTTTAAAGAATTGTATCCCTGGGCGTATCGGATGCGATTCAGCACAACATCAGGGGATATCAATTCCTTATAAACCTGTAACCCCCCATCTGATTCCAAAAAAACACTTTTTAGAACCTAGATCATAAATCTAGGCAATTTTGCAGATCGCTGTTGCCAACTGTTTGTGTCTGTTATCAAGTTTTTGATGAAGGATTATGATTAATTCGTCCTTGTTTTAATATGCCAACATTTGAAGTATTAATTTATTAATTTTATGAGTTAAATAGGTTGAGTAAGAATCTTAGATTACATGCTTGCAAAGTGTTTGTCAAAAGGCCTCAATAGTTGTAGACTGCATGCTTGCAAAGTGTCTGTCAAAAGGCCTCAATGGTTGTGGATTGCATGCTTGCAAAATGTTTGTCAAAAGGCCTCAATCATTGTAGCTTGTATATTGCATGCTTTCAAAGTGTTTGTTAAAAATCCTCAATGACTATAGCTTTTGTTCATATAAATTGTTAGAGTAAAAGTCTTACTTACTGTAGCTTTTATGTACTAGAAATTTATGAATAGATTAATGAATGGATGTAGCTTCCTATGTATGCAAGTTTTTGAATTTGAAAATGAATTTAATAATTTTCTTAAGTGTGAATAGAGAATAAGACAATTGTTACTTTTATTATCTATAGCTTTCATTAAAATAAAGAGGGGGTAACTGTTGTTGGAAACAATTTTACAGTGACTAATTTTGTAGGATTTTGTGAAAGTGAACATAATACGTTTCTTCTGAATTGCATGTATTCATGAGTGCATTATTTTGTTTTAATGATTGTAGCAAACAACTATTGTGCCCAATTTTAGTGAGTCCACTGTTTTATCTGACATTTTTTGAAGAATAATATGCTTCTGAATTTCTAACAGTGTTTTCTCTTGCCGTAACATTCATTATACAAGTCTCATGATTGAAGCAATGCCTTTGGGAATTTTTTTTATTGATAAATCAATAAACATATCATATTTATTAGATTTAATGATAAAGATAGGCATATTCATCTTTCAATTATCTTGTTACAAGTAGGTTAATACTCAGATCCTTATATGTGATTTTTGTGATAGAAGCATAATATTTTAGGTTCTTATGGCATACTTTTGTGGTTATGATGTCAAGAGTCAATAAGTGGAACTTATTTATCATAATCTAGGAGATCAAATACATTGATCTAGCTTAATGCTCACACATGGCATTATGGTGGCATTTATTTCTAGTCTTACTTAGAGCTCACATATAAGTATGAAAAGAGAACATGCTTATTTTAAACTTGAGGAGAAATGTTATTTGGAATTGGTTTTAAGGGAAAGTTACCCCCGACTTCTTATGTTATATTTTTACTTTGAAATAGATGAAGGAACATGATCACATGATAACTATGTTAGTCATATTATGAGTAAAAAAAATTTGAGTAATAGTGTTCAATGTGACCTTTACTTTTCTATTTTATTGATGGTATGTAAGGTGAGACCTTACATATGGTATTAGAGCGAGCTACAACACTAGGGCCTAATGGGCCATCATGCTTACTTATAGGTTGATGATGTATGAATATTAATTTTGCATGCATGTTGACTTGGGAGCATATTGGTTGCATAGGGGATATTATTATTATGTCATTTAGAACCTCATGAAAGAAAAATAATGCTTTATTACATTCCCTAATATTTTTTACTAAGAAAAATTATTGGAAATATGTTAAAATACTTAAAGACATGTTGGGAAAGGATGTGCTTGAGATGTTGGGGTTAAACCTAAGCATGTGAGTGGCTTGATTGTCAATGTGTGAGTGAGATATATGGAGTGCATGCATGGTTGTATATACGTTTAATGCATCATTTTCGATATGATATGGGATTACTAGCCATCTTTACTAACTGAAATTGTACCTACCAAGAAAAATATTGGCCTAATTTGGACTATAATAAGATGACCTTGGTGTGTATGCTTTGGAAATATCTAACAAGTGCAAGGATGAGATTTAATTAATGTGATGATTGAGTTCATCAGGTTAATTTTGACTCTTTTATTATCTACACTAATGGAAAATTAAAAAAAGTTATCTTGAAGGATGTCACTTTTAATTGTGAATGTAGATTCACGAGTAATGTATGTGCATTAATTTGATGTATTAAAATATGATTTGAGAATACATTCTTAACGATTAAGAATGGAATTCATATGATTTCTCTGGCGTGATTTTCAGTAGTTTGGGTTGAAAGTATGCATAAAATAACTTGAAACTACTCAAATACTAGGTTGTGGTATGACCTTCCTAATAAACAAGAAGCTTAAATGACTTGTCCATGAATGGTTGTGGAAGCTATTTTAAGGAACAATTGAAGGTTATGTTTTCTTTAAGTTATGTATGGGTGTGGAATCCATAATAGCATATATTTATGAGCTAATGTATGGGTGTGGAGTCCATACTAACATATATCTATGAGCTAAGTGATGAGGTAAGGTACGGGTGTGAAATCCATACTAACATATCTATGAGCTAGGTAATTCTTTTGGTTAGAATGAACAAATTAATTTGATGGAATCTCATAGACATGATTAAGGAGGATTAATTATGTGTAATTAAATTTAAATGGATAGAGATTCGTAACATGAATTTGCTTGAGATTTAAATAATTTTTTTTCTATATATTACCAATGAAGATACTAAGATTGGTATAGTGAACACCATTAGGTGGTTTAGAATGTTTGGAATAATTGATTTTTATATATGGAGTCAAGTGTGAACTATATATCTATCCTCTAGTATTGTAATTCTTTTGTATGTGTTGGATTTAGGTAGAATTAAATTGATTTTCGAACTCTTGAAATGTAGAAAAAGATTATTGTGATAAGTTGATGAAATATCTTTTCTATTAGCTTAAGACAAATTAGGCCTAGAAAAGCCATAATAGTCTCAATGATTTTATCAATTGCATATTGGCTAAATTGTATTTAACTAAATTAATTAGATAAATTATGAGGATTGAACTCATGAACTACTCTAAACTATTGTTAGTTAAGTGATCGAGTCAAAATCCATATTGTTTATGAACTTGTTGAACTAACTTCTTGAAATTTGATTAACTTGTAAATTTTTAAAAGATTAACATGTTTAGAAGATAAACATGTTTAGAAGAGAACTTTGTTTTATTTGAACTTAAAGGTAAAAAGTTTGTGATTAATGAAAAACTGATTTGAGTTGCAGTTTTAAAAGAATATGTGCTTGTGATATTTTTTGAGGGAGAAATTGGAGGATGATGCAGGAGCATCAAACCAAGCTTATGATGAAGAAATCGAGGGGGCTTGACAATGTGGTGGATTCGCCACATGTTAAGATGAAAAATCGATTTTGTCACCTTTGATGAGATTTTAAATACTTAATGTAAATACAAAATTCGAATAAGTTGAAGAGTCTAGGAATGCAAGAGTCATTTTTGTTGTTGTCTTTTTGACTTCCCTCAATTAGAGAGAAAGGGAATCTAACCAGTTGCAAAGATTGTGCATAAAAGGAGGCATCGATTGGAGAGGAGGAGAGCTTATTCTCCTACGTCTGAGCCTATATGTTTGGAATGAATGAAGTGGAAGTCATGTAACAACATATTATTTTAAATTTATGTTCTCTTATCTTTGGTTTGAATTGTGTGTACGTTTGATTACATTCCAGAATTCGTATGACATAAGCATGTAATGTTATGTGTTTGTAACCATTTGATTTTTGAGCTGTCATTTTTATGCATGTTGTTTTAACGTAACCCCCAAATTGTATTTTGCAGCAACTCTATTCTTTTTGTAGGATTTTTTTTTTTTTTTTTTGCCCCACTGAAATTCGGACCTTCGAATTGAGTAAAGGGAATGCTGGACAAGGAGAGGTAGGAGGAGATTGTTCTTTGAGTGTGGGATACGTGTTAAGATGGGGGACAGTCAAGCAACAAAGAGAGTGAGTTGTTTTTCCTTCCAAGAGCCCTAAAAAATAGTTTTTGGAAGCGTTACGAAAATATTTCACAAAATCTATAGGTATTTTTTTTTAAAAGGGTGCTATGGAAAATATTTCTTAGCACCTACAACAAGTTATTTTTTTGCACTGCGGTTGAGACAGTTTCAACTTTCAGTCTACTGAGATACCAAAGGAGAGTGAGATCACAATTTGATGAATTGGAATTGTTGCATGATTTAGAAGCCTATGATGATTGTATTATATGTGGAATGGAAGAGATTGTTGGATTTGGTAATCTATTCTTGGATATATAGTTGTATGAGTAGTTAATATTCCTACAAAAGGTTGTCATTTTTAAGAGGATGTCAATTCTCCTTAAAAAGAGGCTTGGATTTAGGCTAGAAATTCCCTTGCGATAGTCTAAATATTATTTAAATTCAACAAGGTTCTTCATAGTTTGAGAAATGTATGGTTTTCATACGTTATTTTTGTGTATGTATTAATAGAAAGGAATAAGACTTGAAACCAATGAATTGATTAATTATTGAATAGTAATCATGACCGATTTTATAATTGGAAAACAGGTTGACTTACAGTTATCAAGATAGGTTCAATAATGTAGATATGATATTTGCATAATTATGAAATTTGTTCTTGATTACAAGGAACTTTCGAAAAGATATCATTAATTTGTTTTTCGAATGAAGATATTCAAACAAAGTCATTCATAATTGATTCTCAAGTAAGAGAAGTGAATGATAATGAAGATTATGGGAACTCAAGGAATGGTCTATAATACAAAAGTGGGTCAATGAGGACTGTAAGGAACCTTAGCTTGTTAGTTTTAAAAAATGGCGACTTGAACTTCAAATTATGATTTTTCCTAAAGAGTAAACATTCAGTAAAAAATGTAGGTTGATCCGAAAGATTTTGATTACATCGATGTCTTATGGAATGAAAAGGGGAAACTTGGATTGAGAAGACATAAATCAAGTAGGATGTAAAAGTGGGTTTTATATATGTCATCATGTTCTGTTGCATAGATGTAGAATTTTCTCTACAAATCAGCTAGCTCACTGATATCATGTAGAAATTTCACTTGCAGATCAAACTGATATATGCAATGTACTAAAGCATAATACTAGATCTACATCTACCATAAAATTTGCGGAAGCTAATCAACCATGAGCAACATCAAGCATGAACACATATAACTGATAAGAAGGAATCAATCACACATAACACAGAATATATCACTAGGGAAAGCACCAACATAAAACCCCAACACTGTATTATCAATCAAGTGGAGATCCTCAACAACATACAAAAAGAATCAACTCAATAGCTATCATGCTCTCTCTGTAATCATAAAATAAAAATCATGGACTACCTAGGCCTCAATATATAGGCTGTAAGTTGGCCTAATCATACTTGTTGTCACCTCAGGTCCCACTACGTAGTCATAGAAGAAAATTGATTCCTTCCTCATGCAAGGAATATTTACTAGAAATATCCTAGCATCTGATAGTACACTGTCCCTCATCTGATCTCAACTGGGTCTTTGTCTGAACTGCCATGCATCAGTTATTCATGAGAGAATACTCAATTATTTGAAAATAATAGTTGTCACATGCATGCAAGCATCAACAAACTATATCTCATATTTAACAACTTGTTAAATTAATCTAACTGGACTTGACTAAGTTAAACTAAGTCAACTGATCCTTTCAATATAGAACTGAACCTTATCTCCTTTAATCATGGGATAAATTCCTAAATCAAGAGAGAAAATAATTGCATGATCTCACAAAGACTTCAAGTTTAATTTTCCATAACTAATTAACTCATGGAGATTAATTAATTAATATTTTAAACTGCTGGTAAGACCAAATTCATTTTTTACTTCTTATAGTTAGACCAGGGACTGTTAAAAATAGGAAGGGACCCATAAATTCTATTTTTAGAGGTTTCTATTTTTAGCAGTTTCACCTCTCACCCAAGGTGGCCAAAATTCTCATTGGCCAAACTGCTATTTTTAGACATGCTATTTTTAGCAGATCTATTTTTAGCACTTTCTAAATTTAGCATTTCTTGTTGCACATTTTTCAACAATAGTTTCATTGGCAATTATATGTGGATGATTTGATGCTCCTTGTATGCAAATTTGATTGTCAGATGGGATGGACCACCATTTTTGTTTATACAACCAATGTGTGAGCTATTGATAGCTTGGCAAGCTCAACATACTATAAATCCAAGAAGATGACAAATGTAGGATTTGTTTGGTCAATTTAGTGTGTCCTAAATTGCTACATTAATTTGTCAATCCGGGATTCGTAAGCTGACGATGTGTGGCGCACTATATGTGCAAGATAATCTATTTCTTACTTTTGTCGTTTTTGATTTTGATTTTGTTTTTTGGTTTATCTTCGTTGATTTCCTAATGTGAGATGAAAATTCTAAAAGACAAGTATGGATATAAATGTTCAAGGCAATGATGTCCTTTATAATGATTTCCAAAACTTCAAACTTAAAAAGGGTTTAAAACATGCAATGATAAAATTAATTCCTAAAAGAAAATGAAAATGTGCCACTATACTAGTCAAACAAACAGTGAACTATTGATCATGTAACCATTATCCCTGCTGCTGTCTAAATACAAAAGAAACTGCACTCAAAGAAATCCAAAAATTGCAAGTAAAGTAAAGCTAAAATGAAATTACATCAACTCATATTCTGACCCCTCGCCAGTTAGTCTCGCTATGGCTTTCAGAGGTAATCATAAACAACTTGAGTAATCTGATATCTAAGTTGCAGAAAAGTAAATTAATATCAAATTACACACTCATACTTCAATCCCTCACCATTAGTCTCGCTATGGCTTTTGGAGGTAATTGATAATGACATGAGCAATCCAATATCTAATTTGCAGAAAAATAAACTAATATCAAATTACACACTCATACTTCAATCCCTCGCCATTAGTCTCGCTATGGCTTTCGGAGGTAACTGATAATGCCATGAGTAATTTAATATCTAAGCCAACTAATAAATCCAATCAACATAACTAAAATAAACAAAACAGAGATGGAATTAAAAACTAAGAAATGTAAGTCAACAGAAAGATAAAACTGATTCCATGTCATTAGTCATTGTAAAACTATGTGCAAATGCTCAGGCTGTCTACTGTAATCTGGAACAAATACACTGATCAGCGTTAACAGCAATGAAAAGCATGCAAAATTATGGGCAAAAATAAAACGTTAGTACCATAAGAAATGCAATATATACAAGTGAATAACTATGTCATAATGAACATAAAAACACAGCATGAAACTATACAACAATAAACAATACCTCGGTGTGTGCAGGGGCCCTCTGCACAACCTTGGGCAACAACTATCAACCACGAATTATGCTCAGAAACAAAGTCTTCTCATATATTCAGAATGCAGTCATAACGACGAAACAATGTCACAACACAGTGGGCTCGTTAACAATCAACAATATATTCAAAAAGACTAACAGAAGGCTACATAACTGATTTCCTAAAAACTGCGCTGACAGAGGACACGTGAACGACAACGTCCACAGATCTAGCATCATGGCTGCCGAGATGATGCAATCTAATGAAAGGGGCTTGTTGGATTTACATCGTGGGCAGCCTACAGGTGTGTTATGAAACCAGCTTCAAGAAAGATAGAAAAGATAGATCAATGCCTTAGAATTCAACCTCTTCGAGGGGGCAACCTCCTTTACATTACATAAATGAACAATTCTTCGATGATACAAATGACAAAACCTCCTTTCTATATATAGGAGTCTAAGGAGTCACAATATAACCCAGCCGACCTAACAATAATAATATAAGCCACAAAAATAACAATAGAGGGATTCTATGGGGCACAGTAATAAAAATATGGGGGAAATAGGGGCACAACAATATT
>APFE030662202.1:0-18034 GCA_000404065.3 Pinus taeda | reverse complement strand
TGTAATAAGGAAAAGACTATGGGCAACTATATTCTTGAGGAAAGTCTAACCCTACTAGAAACAATAACAATTGGTAGGCCACAAAAATGTCATTGTTCCAAAATGACTAACAAGTTTATGCTAAGATATCCAAGGGACAAACACATGTTAGTATTTTTTACTGCTTTGACAATAGGGATTATTCTAGAGATTTAAAATTCACCTACAAAATTCTTCTAATAATGGAGGAGCACCACCCCCAATTTCAAAGCTATATATATTACCTTTTGCATATGGGGAATACCTAAAAAAAAATAAAAAACACCAAATTCATCATTGCACATCATTATATTAATTGTAAAGCAACTTGTTTCATCCTTTAGAGTAGGTAAGGTAAGGGAGGGAAGTTGTCTTACTATATCTATTATAGGAATGGTGTCATAAAAAACTATTTTAAAGATGAGTACAAGGTCTTCCACTGTCACATCATTTACCACCTCATTCATTCCATTGCTTAGCATTTAAATAACTTTGTGAAATTGTACTTTTGTTGAGACCAAACTTCTTCCTTACCAATCCCCATTATGATGAACCTCATTCTATTAAGGTTGAGCCTCCTCTCCACTATTGTTTTGATAATTTTTGTCCATTATATGGAGAAAAACTTGATGCCATGGATGGCATATAAGATACATTTTCCTGAGAACTTAGCTCCCTGGCTAGGCTCAATATCTCGACTACTTTTGAAACCCCACTAGAGGACGACAATAACTCCATGAATATACATGAGAAGAATGTCACACATCAAATTTAAAATAAGAGGAACTTTTTCCAAACCTGTAGAGATTTCAAAGGTTTGTCACTTTGCAAATGTGGATCAATCATAAGAATACTTCTACTCTCAAATTATTTACGGTTGTTATCAATTTCATTATTAGAAGTGCCACTAAGATCGTAGGATTCAAATCTATAATTTTTATGTTTCGGATTAAGAATATGGATGCATATGTCAAGAGGCTACACACATCCTATCTTATCAATGATTTAAGTCTTAGAGCATTAAAAAAAATATGTTTGAATTGTGTAAACGTTTCATCTTGTTCACTTCTACTATTTACCCTAAGGATGAATAATTTTAGTCAAGGGGAGGCGAGTCTTTGTTTCCATGTCGGAAAAAATTTCAATTTCGGGAGAAACATCTACAGATGTGAGGAGCAACTTCTTTGTATGGTTCTGACAAGGTATACATATGGACAAATTATTGTAATCATCTAACATGGGAATGTCTTCAAGACGCATGGTATATGACCTATGATATTTTTTTATTTAGCCTTATGATGATTTGGTCATTCATAGAGTTTAGGAGAGAAAAATATTCTTTTTTGATTTCAAGAAAATGTGTAGAAATTAAGTCACCCATGATTTCACCAAAAAAATTATGCTCCCTACATTTTGGTTTTCATAAACCTGCTCTTCTCCCATATGGCTGTTGTGTCTTTCGTTTTTGTGACCAATTTTGATGGAAAGTAGTTGTAGAAATAGGAAGTGGGAGATGAAAAATCAAATGGATAAATTGGCTAGAAAGCAACACTTGAAAAAAAGAGAGTGGAAAGAAAGAATAATTAAGCAGTTACATTGGAACTCTCCAAATCCGCGAAAGTAGGATTGGGTCTCTAAGGTTGAAGAGATCAAGTAAATTTGGAACATGCAAATATATCTCATGAAGTTGGTTAATTTGGACCATATCAAGTGATCACAAACAAGATCTAAGAGGTCAAAAATTATATATAGCTGCACAAAGCAAGCTATAAGAGAGACAAGAGAGAAGGGTTGTCATGCTACTGGAATGAGAACTTGATTTATTCAACAATATTCTATTGTATTTTTGTTAAAGATTGAGTCTGTAACGAGAAGTTTAGATACAATTATGAAAGATCCTATAAAGTCTCTATAGATATGTAATGTAATATAATTGGCTTGAATTTATATAAAAGGAGAGTTGGTGCAGGGATATACATGTGTTTCTATGAATGAATGGATTGTATTACATGGCTCCTTTAAAAAATTTAATGTTTCCTGTTAGACTCACTGTTATGCATTTATTTACTTTTGCGCAAAGAATTATTCAATATATCTATGAATTATTATGAGTTTAATGTGTATTTCAATTAAGGAAATGAACCATGTCACTTTCTAAAGCCCCATCTATCACTTATAAGACTTGGCATGCCTCGCATGAGAACGTCTTCAATTGTGAAAGATTGAGAATGCTAGCGATGTGCTAGACTACCATGGGCCCTTTGTTGGCACCCTTCGATCGAATCCTGGGTCATCATGGTAAAACCTTTCACCAACGAATGGTTCCATTGTTGGGACTCAAAGATTAATTGGGGATTTTAGATAATGGTGACTAGGATTAGTAATATTAGTGTTCATGAATGGCGGTGAAAAAATCTTGATTCATTTCCTCATCATAGGCTGGGTTACAACATAAAATCCTAGATTGAGTTAGGAATGAGATTCTTTTTGCGAAGCATGCATGCGACCAATAAAAATTATTTTGGTCTAAATTCCTTGACAAACTGTATCATTGGTTTAGTAGACTACTACATACTCGAGAAGTTGAAAGTGCTGGGTGAATCTTCAAAACTTGGACCATAGTTGATTTAGCTGCTTTACATCAACTAGGTAATGAAATCACTAGGTCCATTGATTTTTGGGTACAAGCCATGTTGGAAGGCTATATTATTGAGTTCGTTGTAGAGAATAATCAATCGTTTTCTAAAGTTGAAGCAATGTTCAAGTATGGATTAATACGTATGTTTCTCAAATAAATTCCTTTGCGGATTAAACTTTTTATGGTGGAAGAGAGACTATTTCCATTTCAAAAACCTAATATGGTAGCACAAAACCCTTGTATTGGGGTGGGGTTCTAGAGGGAGATGTCAACTAGTTGTAGAATCTGATAAGAAGTTGTGATGAATGAGGAGGAGTTGCAAAAGGCACGATATTTCAAAGTGATTAGGAGGGCCTAGATCTTTGATTATGGAAATAATGTAATCTACATGAGATTAGGAGAAGACGAAGAGAGTTACAACAGATAGGTGAAGTGTTGAATAGTTTGAGGTTGCAGAGAGGATAAATGAGAAAATCAAAGTTGTGGAATGAGACAATAAGTGAAGGATTGGATTATAGCACAACAAGAGGAGCTATGAAGAATAAGATAGGATATCATAATAGGGATAGTGGAGCCCACTAGGATCAGATGGAATCTGAACACTAGAATCACCAAGATAGGTGATCATGATGACTGTTTTGAATAATCCCATGGATGAAGAAATTCACTTCACCATGAGAAGTTTATTCCATGAGGATTATTCCTTCCTTAAAAAAAAAAGTTTGCAAGGAAACAACATGGTTGGCTCTCTCCATGACCTTCCCCTGGTACTTTCTCAAATTCCTATCAGTTTTATTTCAAAGTTAGTCAAAACATTGAATTTTTCTAAAGTTCTACAACTTGTTCACAACCTAGTTTGAGAGGATTTATTCTAGTTTTTCCTGGTCATACTTCAATGGCTCAGAATGTGGCAAGATAATTTACTCGGTATCCTGAGTTCTTAGGCTGAGGGGATTAAGATGAAAAATGAAATTGGTATCTATGTGAAGCTATTTGGAGGGCAAGATAAACTCCAAATGATGCTAAAGTGATTGAGTTCTAGACCACCTAGAGGGATAAATCTCTTCAGTAGTTTATTAAGTGTCCATTGACTACTTGAAATATGACTCTGGATACAATAAAACAAGAGTTCATTAAGGAGCATAAAATTACTCAAATTGAGCAGCAGGGCTTAACCGAATTACGACACATTGAATAGTAAGAGGGGGAAACTGCATGGGAATGTATGTAGCAGTTCAAAAATGCAGTTGGGAAATTGACTTATCCTATTCATGCACATCACCAAAAGTATTGGTTCATCAAAGAATTGTTACCACTAACTAGAATTCCCCTAACGTGACAAAATATTGACACTATACAAGATGCATTAGAGAATTCCATGAAGATTGGGGCAATGACGAGGTATCTTCATGCCCATAGAGTAGGTTTTGCATCCAGTGATCCTGCTATAATTGGTGTACAACATCAAATTGTTGATTTGAATGAAATATTGAAGGATATGAACACTACAAGACCTTCGCATCCACAATTTTGATGTGTTATTTTCCATACTTAAGGGTACCATGTTATAGAGTACCTATTGGACCTCAAATATGCCTGTGTTTTCATCTTTCAATATCACCACTCATACCCTAAAACCCTATGTTTTTAAGTCGTTCCATACCCTAATTCCATAACTTACCACCAAATACATATTTTACACTCTATGGTTGGTTATCATTAGTTTTCTTAGATTCTCTATCTAAAGATGATTTTTTCATGATTGACTAATGACGGTTTCGCTAAGTTCATTTGCCTAAGAGTTCCATCGTTGAAATTATTAACAAAGCAATTAAACTAGTTACTGCAGACTTGAGTACGAAATGAGATTTTTAATTTGTTGTGTATGGACTTACTGTTGTTTTGTATATGAATTGTTGCCTATAAATGCCAATGTTGTAAGGAGTTAGGGGAGTTAATTGGTGCTAATTATTAAGTTATCAAGTTACTGTTCAGACAACGTTATTTATAATGGAAGACTCTGTTCTAGTTAATACCATGGCTATGCTTTGAGCCAAATCGTTCCGAGTTATGGCTTATTGTGAGTCCTTAATTTGAATGTTTTAAATCTTTCTTTTATTGCAATTCGTTTGAAGCTTAACCAGGTGTGGCAGGGCCCACCATCATTTGGGAACAAGATTCACTGTTAGTTCTTAAGTAGATCGTTGTGTGATAGCTCTATAAAATTTGTCTTTCATCTAGTTAATGCGTGAGATATTCTATTTGATTTTGGAGTGTTTGTAATTGTTACAATGTTGCATTCATTGATAAATAATAGGATCAAAAGTTCTAAATATACATATTTCCAATTTTCGTATAAACCATGCATGAACCTCCAACACAGAGATATGTTATGTTCCTCATAACACAGATGAGCCCATTTTATTTGCAATCAAATTATCCTTTTATCAGAACGTGTCTCAAGTTATAACAATTTGCATGCACTAGTTCATAGAACATGGTGGGGATTTTGAGTGAATCTCTTCCTAAATGCATCGAATAGTTAACTTGTAATTCATTTGATGAATGAAGTTTCAACTTGACAGTAAATAAATTTTTGTTTAGTAGCATGAGGTAATTTAGCTCAAACATTAGCATAAAATTTGATTTTGTGAGTAGTGTGATTATAATTAGAAATAGAGGTTGAATTGTCATTTGAGTTTCTTTTCGGCATAAAATAAGGAGGACAAATTGATAGGTTTCTTAACAATAGGATTTAGTTTCCTTAAATGTCATTTGTTTAGATTGTTTTGAGTATCATTTCAGTTGCTTTGAGACTTGTAGTCTTTGCGTTTCAATGTTGAATGTTTCTCTTTGATTGGAAGTGGAGAGCTCCGGAGCTTAATTCCAATTCCACATTCACTAGCTTAATTCAGATTTCGAGTTCATGATTCATGTTTTGTCTTGATCAAATTTAGAATAGATAAATGAGTGTTTTATATACAAAAATTGAATTCCGTAATTAGCATTTTTATAAGTCGAAGTGATTTTACTAGAAATAATGTTTGATTTGTTTCTGTACTTAAACGACAAGTTGATTTATTACTCTATTCTAGGTTAGATGTTATGATCTTGCATTACCTGCGCTTGTGCCTCGAAGCTTATGAGTCCCGAATTGATAATTTAATGTTGGAAACTATAACACATAATTTCCCCAATATTTTTTGGCATTGTTGTAGGGGGGTGATAAAGGGATTAGAGCGCAGTTTCTTTCACAAGTTTTCTGTGTTGTGAGGATTTTGCAAGATAATCAAAGGGAAACCAGAGTATGGTAAGACATGAGTGAAGAGCCACCCATCCACTATAGTGGGGTTTCTCCAAAGTTTGGTTGTCCAATTAAGCAAGTTTTGTGAGTTTTCTTGCAATTAGTAGTTTTTATTCATTTAGATTAAAAATTTCAAGCTCTTAACGACAAAACATTTTTGGGGTGTTGTAAGAACCCCCAGGTACTAATTCATGTGTGGAGACAGGGATTTCTAAACTAGAAAGCATGATTCAAGGATGATTAAGAATTTTAAGGAGCTATCTCAAATCCTAGCAGCAACTGGGGTCTCTACCTCTTAGGAAGAGAAAATCTTGACAGCAGTCAAGAACCTTTCTACCTCTCTAGAAGTGATCAAAGAACCTGATTTCCATGCCACAACCACAAGAAGAGCTAGAATCCTCCAATAATCATGTTTTCTAATATTTAGAGGAAACCGAGGACTTATGGACAACATCGATTGGAGAGAAGCCCCTAAACCCAGAGATCGAAGAGCTCAAAGAAGAGGACATGCAACATTGTCCAAATGAAGAAATGGACCAAGACCACTATGATCACATCGAGCATTGGTTCCAAACCAGTACTCTAGCAAGGCATCACTCTCTTATTCACACTTTCTTAGCATCATTTAATTTGCAGCTGCTAGTTTTACATGCTCATGTACACTATAAAGTTTATATGTTAAATCCGAGCATGAACATATCCTTGTACCCGATCCACACATGGATTCACTAGAAGTTCTCCTTCACTTGAAGGAGGACATATTTTGTCCAGTATAGTAGGAAATTTAGTAAATAAATAAATAAAAATAGTAAAGAGAAAAATAAGTCTTTTTGTGAAAACCAGATTGTCTGGCGCAACTGGACAGGGACTTTTCTTGAAAACTAGGTAACTGGCAAGAAAGGTTCCCAATAAAGTTTGTAAATTTGTATGAGTTCTTAAAATCATGTATATTTCAATTCATTATGTTTATACTCGAGTTGGTTGAGGTGGGATTCCCTAAGGCCCACCTTCTAACAAGCCTTATCCCATCAACATCAGCACATTATCCAGGATTGGGGTTAGGGTTAGATAAGGTACCTGGGAGCCTGCATGCCTTAATGGCAGGTACCCTTGTCATCTACTAAGGAAATACATCAATGTTTCTTAGTTGATGAATTCTACAATCCATTCTACTTCAACAAATCTATTCATGGCTAGTAGAATGTACCTAGTGCCTGATTCCCATTGACACCAAAGGTGGGATATCTGTCATTGGTTAACGACTTCCTCAATGGTTGGTAATCCAATGATTTTTTCTTATGCTCGACATCGACACCATTTATTCACATATGTAATATTGCAAATGGGTGTGTGGCATTTGAAGACTATATGGTTTTGTTATCTTAATGCAAATTTGTTGCAATTTTGTTCTTTGTATCATCATTTTCATTGTCATTTGCAGCATCATTCATCTTTCCTCAATGTTTGGGGACATACAACTCCTCAGGCATGGGGGAGAAGGGGACCCTCAGTTCATCCTTCAGCACCTTAGTTCATCGTTCATCCTTCTTCAACAAATCAAATTAGCAGTCACATCAGCTCCATCCATTCCATCCTTCACTTCATCTTGCAGCACCGAACACATCAACAACAAAGGTAAATTTGGCTTAAGATTATTTAATTTATTAGAGATTTAAGAAAGCTTTGATGATTAACCACCACATATTCCATATATTTTGTTTTCCATATACCCTCCATTTGCAAATTCCTCATTCATAATTGTTTCCAAGAAAACTAGTGTCACTTTTTGATCTGCTAGTCCCACTAAGACAGGTAGCTCTCTTAGAAACAAACAACTCAAAGTAACTTGTGTTTTCCTTTATGGATAATAGACAAGAGAGAAATATAGAGCACCAACCTTAATCTTTCGCTTGGATCCTTGCTTGTTTCCTCTCTCATTTGATAAAGCTTGCTACTCCTTTCTCAGTTGTCCCACTTCAAAGAACACCTGTAGAGGCAAAGCAGCAAAATACCATCAAAGCATAGAGATCTATAATACCATAAACAATGTAGAATCAGAAGTACATTAACCATACAATTGCATTCACAAATACAAGATTTACAAGTACACAAGTATATGGAGGAAAACTTCAAATAGCTTTATGATAGTAGAAGTAGAAGAGAGGATTACAACCCAACTATTCTGATCCAGCATCATCCTCCCAGCATGAAAGCCCTCTTCACCTCATGAAAAGAAAGATCACCCAACAATACAATGTCTCAAAGAGAAACCAACAACACTTCCTTACAAATTACAAAATTCTAGCCTCTGGATCTTTGGGATGAGGGATCCATTTATATATATTTGCAGAGGGGTGAGTCAGCTTCTGGGTTTTTGATTAGTGTCATTTCACTGATAGTTCTTGGCTCCACTTGGATATTTCATGATATCTTACTCATCCCTGGGCGAATTCAGAGAGGCAAGTGTCATATGAGTAGTTTATAGAAGATTCTCTGAGTTTCCACCTAGCAAATTGCCTCTGCCATTTGTCTACTCTTGCTCATCACACCCTATAGAAGGCATTTTTAGTATGCATCGCACCCCTTGTGTGTAACAGGTGAGATGCATCGCACCTTGACCAAGGGGCAGACTGTATGGTCCAATTTTGACCAGTTCTGAGTGGTTTTTCAGGGAGAACTTATGGGAAATGATGTAATCAGTTGACCTTGATCTTTTAGGGTTTGAAACAACACTTCTAGGGTTTTAAGAGCCCTTTGTTTATCGACATATGTGATTGGGGTTGCAGTGCCCAAATATGTCTACAACAGTTGCCCCCTAAAGCATGAGGTTGTAAATCTTTTGATGTCGGGTGAAATGCTTTATCATGAGTATCTAAGGTTTTTCGAACTGGAAGGTGACCTGTATAAAATACAATACAATACATTATCCTCATATTATTTTCATGATCTAGCTGAGGTAGGCATTCCCATGCTCAACTTTATAAATTCATTTTCATGTACATAGGACATACAACCATTTGTGTGGCAGACTGATGATTCTTGTAGAGACATCATCCCTTAGCTTGGATGATCATCTATGTAGCTATGGAGTAAATTTGATGTCTTTATTTTCCTGAATATATCACAACCCGAATGGCTGAAACTAGATCTGGGGTCTTCAAACATGTTCAATCTTCGCCCGATGTAAAAGTCGATCCATGTCAAAAGATGTCATAAAGTCGAACATGGAAAGACATCGCCTGATTACCATCCAATGATGTAAGTTGTTAACAGGCGCAAGAGGAATCACCAATAATGATAATTACCCTCAAGATACTACAATACAATTCATGTGGTATGAATATAGGACCTGATGTTGAACACCATGCAAAATCTTTCAGTCGAAGGCCATTGATGTAAACCTGTCGCCGGAAGTGAGAAACTTTCCACTGAGGCATGCAAGCTTCAAAGTACTGAAAGGGTTGTTCCTAAGTCAACTTCTTGGATAATGAGTTGATGTCGAGAAGAAGTGACCCATCATAGGAGGGCCTTAATGAATCCCACATCTACGACATGAAATGAAGCAAATGACTTTCTGGAGGTGAAAACGATCTGATGATACAAGGTTCGGGGGTGGCGGTCATGAAAAATGGAGAGTGAAGGTATTGCAATGGATGAGGCGTTAGCTGGGTTGGTGAATTCTCTGAGCTAATTCTCTTGAACATATTGGTGACACTGTGATGGATTGGTAGCATTAACCCCATGGCTGGTATGAAGGACCAATGGTGATGGTGAACGGAATAACACAACCTGACTCAATCATGGTGACGGAGTGAAAGTTTCATGTTCAAGAGCAACCCGCTACCAATGAAGTTCTTCAAGTTTTCTTCCCTTTTTCCCCAATCATTACTGACCAATACCTCTTTATTTTTGTCAAGCTTGAGGAGGATAATATATGCTTGTTCTATAATTTTCCCTTCGGGCAAACCTATCGCTATGTTTTAGTGAGCCTAGCGACAGTGAAACTCGCTCTTGTCTGGATGTTTGTCGCTATTGTTTTAACAAGTTTAACAACAAAGACAACTCGGTCCTTTTCATGTTTAGATATTTTGAAAAGAGACAGGAAGGAAACTCCAGTAGTCCTTTTTTGTGGTATAATCCTTAAGTCCGAAAAAGTATAAAATAATACGAAAGGGATGACTTTTTGATAGTTTTAGCGAGCTGAACAAGACAAGCGCTCGATCTTTTTGTGTAATGATCCCTCAGGCCCAAAAAGATTAAAATATAGAGGAGGAACGGTGCTTCCCTTTACTTTAACGAGCTGGAAAGGCCAGTAGCTCGGCAATCTTTTAATATTTTACGAGTCTAAAAAAGCTTAAAAGAGACTCGTTTTTTTAGGAATGAGTGATGTATCTGGGTAGCAACTTCTTCCAGGTAAGTTTGGAACTTCTCAAACACAGTAGTATAATGAGGGTGGCTAATAGAATCACTCATCGTAGTTGTTCCTCAAAAGGGTAAACAATCAAGTGGAGGCATATGATCGGCTAAAAGAGTGGAGGTGACGGTAAGAACACGACCAAGGCTCAAAAAGGTTGATAGTAATGTGATCACAAAGGTTATTTACCGAGGGTGGATTCATTTTTTAATGATCTTGAATCTTTAGAAACTATGCTTAGTGGCAGGTTTATTTCTTAACGAGCTTCAACCCTGCAGTAACATTGCTTGTGATAATAGTCAGAGATGTACCATTAACACTATGTTCTTTTGACGGTCATACTACCTGTTCAATTGCTCCATCAAATTGATTAGAAATGTAAATACATGCTTGAAAAATGAGTTAAAAACCAACATCTTACTTGAATTACGTGAACAGTAACATAAAAGTAGTTTTACCTCTCATTTTTTCCATTTCATTCAAATTTGGGATTGTTGGAGCTCTGGAGGTGTTTTCCCCCTCAAATTTCATCAGCTGATTTTGGGAGATCTAGTGGACTATTTTCCGCACCATCTGGACCAAGTAGGATCTAACCCTGAGCTCTTCAATTTCATTCTTTCCTTTTCTGATTCTGAGTAGCTTTTCCTATTCTTGTGGGCCTTAGGGGTTTGAACAATTCATTCTCTCCCCATTGCACCTAGTATGAATCGAAAAGTGTGATGCATACTGAGCTGGCCATTAGCCAGTCAGTATGCATCCCACCCTATAGACAGCCAAGGTGCGATGGGCGCAGGAGGAAAAGTTTATGCAGTGTTTTCTCATGGAAATTTTGCATGTTTTTGTCTAAATCAGGGTCCTAATTCATCTCTTGTTTGTGTTTCAGAGATTCATAGGATCAAGATGGTCATTACATGGCATGAACGTGAGCATGAAGAAGAGGACATGATTGCCTTACATGATCCAGGTATGATTATTGCATTGCAAAACCGTGGCTTGCTCAATTTGTTGCAATATCTTCTTGATGCATGGGATCTGACCAACCAGGTGTTCTAGATTAGAGACAAATCCATCCCTTTGACAGTTGAGGATATCTACTTTTTGACTGGGTTATCAAGGTGTGGTGCCCCTCTCTTACTATCAGGATCCGATTGTGGGGGTGAATCCATGAGGGATTATATTCGTTAGTTTTGTAGAGATGGATCTCAACCTAGTAGGGATGGTAAGATCAGTATTCGCTATGTCACTAACTGTTCCTTGAGGACTTTTTATTCACCTTTGCTAGATTAGCTGGTAGCACAGCTCTTCATTTGGCCAATAGGTCCTATATGCAGTATGCCCTAGAATGCCTTAAACCAAAGGTATTCAACTAGTGTGATGCAATACTTCCAGTTATAAAAGAACAAATTTCCAAGGTGAAGAATGGAAGATCCAAGAACTTTGGTTACGGTTCCATTCTGACTACTTTTGCCTTGGAGAGGATTCCACTAAGGATTGCCAGCACCAAGGGAACCATGGATGCAGAGATGGGTCAATCTTATGGCCATACATTCTGTTCAGTCACATATTTCATTCTCTAATGCCTTCTTTGAGTGGTTCGACCATCAGGAGATGGTCTTTGCAGAGTATCCATACGTTGGGATGGATTTCTGAGGCGACCCGGATTTGGCGTTACCAGCTGGCAAGCAGTGGGGTGTTATAGGTAAAAAGATCCGACCATATCTTTGTTTATTGATTTTATAATGTTCCTGTGTTTTTTAAAGGTTAGCAAGACTAATTAAACCCATATATGTGTGTAGATATTGGACCAGTACAACCAGCAACGCGCCTGAGGGTAGCAGTTGCCGTTCCAGCAGGAGAGGTTGTAGGGAGGGTTGTCCTTCACAATTTGGACATAGCAGAGACCCTTGTAGTGTTGCAGGATCAAATCGAGGGTCTCACCCTTGGTATGTGAGGACAGACGAGTTACCTCTGGGATTATAGCGGTATACCACTGGCGTGCCGAGTCGATGGACTAGGCTCTTACGTATGATCACGCAGGCAGTGACTTGCTATCACCAGCACCATTAGTTTAGGGTGTTTTTCTGCATTTTTCAGTTTTTGGGTCATACGACCAATTTTGTCCTGTACATAGAACATTTTGTATAAACTATAAACAGTTATATATATTTTTTATTTTTAGAGTTTTATTTTGGTTAAGCTGTATGATCCTGATGCAAATGTTGATTGAAATGCTTTTTCCTTTATAAATGCTGCAAATGTCTATTTAACACATAATTTGCTAATGAATCAATTAATGAGTTTAAGTTTCTACAAATGTGTTGATATTGAATAGAATCAAACTACCTTACCAAAATCCTGACCCTTAGGAACATACGATAGATAGCTAGATTTTGAACAGAATAGATGCCAGTAAGTTGTAGGACGAGTTGTGAATCTAGCCCGACAACAAGTCGGTGTATGCCATGTGCGATGGCATCAAAGAGAAGATCCATCAACACGTTGTACTCAGTGATGTTGTTTGTTTATCGACCAATACATATCCCTCTGAAACTCACTAGCTTGTCGCTTGGATCAAGGATGGCACAGGCTACAGAAGATAGATTCCGCGTACTATGACTAGCTCTGTTGGCATATCCAACGAATGATTCCAACAGGTATGACATCTGCAACAAATTCAAAGTGGATTACCTAACCAAAATGATCACTCTTGATGAAACAAAAAATGTAACAAAAGCATATAAAGAGATTACTATACTTAATCAAGCATAAAAACGTTTAAGATACAACCTGTTTCGGGGTTGTGATAGTGGAATCCCATCGTAATCTACTAGCTTGTAGGCTCCTTTTTCTAATACTCGCTTAACAATGTAGGGACCCATCCATAATGGTTGGAATTTACCTGCTCCCAATTTATAAAATCTTCAATCGTAAAGTAAGACCAGGTCACCTTCTGAGAAGACACGATGTTTGACATTTTTGTCAAATTGTGCCTTAACTCATTTCTTATGAGCTTCGTTAGCCAAAGCAGCGTCATGATGGGTTTCATCCAATTGGATTAGTTCTAAGAAATGAGCTCTTCCTCCGAAGTTCTGGGGCGTAGGTTAACTGTGAGCTTGAGAGATGAAATTTCACACTAAAATGGTAAGACTGCTTCCAGGCCATACACCAGTTGAAAGGGTTTGAACCTGGTTGCATTCTCACTAATGTTCTATATGCCTACAAAACTGAGTACAGGATTAAGTGTCATTTCCGTTTGTGGACTCCAATCATCCTTTGTAACATGCGCTTCAAGACTTTGTTGATGGCCTCAACTTGTCTGTTAGCTTGCGGATAATATGCAGTAGAACTGTCGTGGGACAATCCTAATTTGGCAACCAATTCAACCATCATGTGATTGCGAAAATGCGATCGATGATCTATGACTATAGCTTGTGGAACACCTATTGGAAATAATACTGAGAGGGGGGGTGAATCAGTATTATCACATCAATAAAACTTTTTTCATTTCCATATTCAGATTCATATATGCTACTTCCACAACTTCTTATGATTTAGTTAGTTGATCCTTAATGAGTGCATTAGAACATTATCAACCATATTATCAGTTAACAGATGCAGTAACATAGAATAGATCATCACACATAAGGCACACACATGAACACCATGATATAAGGTGGAAACCCAATGCGGGAGAAAACCACCTGCTGCAAGTCATCTCAATCTTCTTCTTAATAAGAAAATCCTTTTACAATATTTTGTACTGGTGCAGCCTTATACCAGTACGCAGGCTTTACCTACAGAGATCTAAACCCTCTCTTGTCTCCAGTCTCTCCTGAAGGGAGCTACAACCCCCATAGTTCTTGTACTAGCTAAGATACTAGTACGTAGACGTCGGCCTACAATCTTCTCTCCTCCAGGTACCACGTTTCATACATTTTCAGACTGGATATTCCTGAAGCACAACACATAATCTGAAAGGCCACGTTTCATCCAATTTTCATAATGGACCCATTAATATCATTGAAGCACATAATCAATCAATCTTCTGAATCACCCAAACATCAAATCAATACATATACAAGGATAATATATGTGTTAGCACCCATATCTAGTCCATCAGATCACATAAATCTGAGTCACTATGATCCTGATCCAATATTAGTTCTCATCCATCAATACTGAAACTAAACACAATCAACCAAACAGGATATGCAGAATACTGACACCTTTAAATTGTCATCAGAACCCATCAACAACTAGAACCACCTGTGACTTCAAATATCATAGCTCAAATTGTATACACTACTACAATGAACCAAACCTGCATACATACGCGCTTACACCAAAGCCAACCCGCGTACAGATCTATAAATATTCAAACATGACTTGCAATGATTTCAAACTTAAGTTATACCCAGATCAGATCATTACAAGCGTTAGTATACAGATCTAGAATAAGCATAATCAAATATATAGAGATAGTTCATTTCAAACCATTTGATCCCGATCTATCCTTAGATCTTGTTCTCCATCAACCAGTGAGATCCCTCTTTAGCTTAGATCCAGATCTGCACCATAACCCAATCACAGTATTCCAGATCTAGCACTTTATCAGATATTCAATAATTCAGATGATGCTTTGCCAAATGATCTCCTTCCCCTTTTATAGTCTTAGGCTTTTCACAATACCACGGTCCAAAACCATAATAACACAATACCATGAACCCAATACTTGGGATCAACACTTTTGGATGCAATACCACGGACCAAAACCATAGGATCAAAAAACTGTCGGACCAATACCATGAACCAACCATGAAAGTGCGTGAACTTTTCTCCACATAAAAGTACGTGAACTTTTCTCTACATGAAATAAAATTTTCTCTTCATGAAAGTGCGTGAACTTTGCTACACTATAATTTATCATCTGAGATGAGTGGGTTGCCATCAAGTACAACATATGTATCATAATGCCAACATAAAGCTGCCCCCTAGAAACTCTATATACCATTTGGCTGCATTACCAGTCAAGGTGCCCTGAAAAAGTCTCAACCTAACTGAATCATCAATAAGGGAGTTCGACGAGCACCACAAATGGAATGTGGTCACATGGTCACCTGGGTCCTCACCGCTCTTTCCTTCAAATTTTGCAATGTCCGAAGGGAGTTTGGTTGGGACCGGAGGCCAGGCCAGATTATATTTGATTGGATCGTTTGTTAACTTTGTGAGGTCTGGCAAGTTCAAAGTTGCTAGAAACGGAAGCCTAGGAGGACCTTGGAGGTTCCACCCAGACTGGGCGGAACTCCCAAAGTCCTGAAAAGATTGGCCTGGATTTTGGAAGGCACCAGGCTGCCCGAAGTAACCTACAGAACCAGCTGAACCAAAAGGCATGCCTTGTGATCCAACATAACTCAGAGTTTGACCAACTCCGACCGCAAAACCTCCATAACCGGCGAAGCTTCCTCCTAAAGGATTATAAGGAGCAGACAACCCCTGATAAGGATCCCAAGCAGAGGCTAGGGGAGGAATACTTTAGAATGAACTAACCATGGAGTATGGCCTATTCCCTTGTTGGCCGAGAAGCGAATTCCTAGTTCCCATACTACTAACCGCAGGGTTAGTCCAACCTTGAAAAGGATTGTACCTTGTCCTAAAGAAGAGAAAGGCATAGATCTAATTGTTGGGTTGGAATGTGGTATATGAACACTTCTAAAAGGAAAACCCTAGAATGAAGCCGATCCACCCATCATGGATGTGGCGGCACTAAATGGAACTGGCGGAATACCCTGTGAATGGGTGCCAAATGGGAAAAATCCAGAACTAATCATTGGTTTGGGAGTTTCCACTCGTAGAAGGAATGGAGGTAGTCCCAACTGAAGTTGTGCTAGCAAAAGACCTGAATAAAGAAGCAGAGGGGATGGAAATATTTCCTCCCCCTTGTACAGATATTGGAGTCTACATAGTCGTAGCACTTGTAATAGAAGCAATGCTTCCAGTAGTGGTCATCGATGGTAAGTGCGTTATGTGACCTGGACTTGACGATCGATGCGTTGGAGACCCAACGTATTGTAATACTTCCGGATGACTAGGAGGTAGGGGAGAATTCGGAGCCGCTAACGACTCTGGGAGTTCTTCTACCTCTACGTTATCTTGCGTCAGAAAGAGAACTCGAGAAAGTACTGGAGTATTTCTCTCTTGTCCTGTGGAAGTACTAGGTCTATCTTGAACAATGATGCCCCCGAGGGGAGGATCAATCCCCAATGCGTCAGCTGCCATGGGACGAAACCCACCGGCAGTATTACCTCTGCGCCTTCTAGGTGAAGGCTTTGAACTTGGTGGTGAAAGACCACGAATTCTTCGAGACCATCTAGGCGATCGGTCAGCCACTTTGAATTCTTTGTTAAGATCTAACTAAAGACTCAAAAAATTGAAAGCTAGGCCAACTAGGAGCACAAAGCACACACTATAAAGTCCCTAAAGATATCAACCAGTCAAACAACTTCCAAGTATTTCTGCTCCGGGTGATTAGGACCGGATACCAAAATACGAGAAAGTGAAGTAAGGGTCCTTCCGAAGATAGTCTGGGATAATGACAGCCCAGTCCTATCAGCGAAGGTAACAGAGGAAGTTACGCTGACCTCCTAACAACAACCTGTGCCGGTGCAAGCCCCCAAGCTTTGCAAGGGTTGCCTCCAGTAGTACCGTTGAGAGTGATACAATGTCGACCTCAGGTGCCACAGGATTCCTCTCCACAGCCACCTGTGTAGATCCCTAGGAGTAGCAACTAAGGTTACCAACTCATATCAGAAGCCAGGCGGAACAGTCGTGAGGTAAGTTCGGACAAGTAGGAGAGGGGGTATCTCTCTTCCCTGTCTTTACAGACCCTCGTGCTTAACTCCCAGATCCAGAGCTTTCCTAGTATTCCTAACGTTATTGGATTTTCACTCACTATTCAGACTCCTATGTTTGACAATTTAAAATGGCCTTGGAGAGTTAACTCTCCACACACCTAATCCAAGGCCCTAAAATATCCTAAAACTTGTTGATGTATCAAACTAACAAATATAAAGTTCTAGTATATTTTAAATTAGCACTTGATTTTAATGGGCTGTTATTTAAGTCAAGGGATGACGGAAGTGAAACTAGTGGTGTTATGACGCAAAAGAAATTAATAAAGCCAAACTACATGCACATGCACTTGTTTTTCGTTTTTCGATGAAGAGAAATTTCTACAGGGTTCAGAGGAACTTCAAATAAAAGTAAAACTTTTTCTTTTCTTTTCAAACTTCACACTCACAAAAGCTAACAAAACTATAAATGCCTAGAAAGATGCACAAACTAATCCTAATGCAACAAATACATGCCAATGCAAGATTCAAAAACTACTCTTAAATCAAAATATGAAAGTTGCTTGTTTATCGATTTTAGATTTGCCACTTAAATGTCTAGATGGAATATAAGTTTTGTTGCTTATTTCGTCTAAGCACTAAAAGCAAGATGAAGACAAACAAATAGGCACTTTCACTCAACAAAAAAGGAAAACTCAATCAAAACAAAGTTCAAGAAAGCAAAACAAAGTTTCAAGAAATTTCCTTCAAAAGCAACTCAAAAACGACTTTTCAAACATGCTCTAACAAGACTGAAACTTGATGACCGAAAA
>APFE030662194.1:6472-65979 GCA_000404065.3 Pinus taeda | reverse complement strand
TCGATATACTTCGATTCGCTCCATTATATCGATAGCAGCAGAGATGGGTTGGAAGATCCACCTGATGGATGTGAAGACCGCATTTCTCAATGGCTTCATACAGGAGGAGGTGTACATGAGCAGCCACAGGGCTTTGAGGTGCATGGGAAGGAGTCCCATGTGTGCAGACTGAAGAAGGCCCTTTATGGCCTGAAGCAAGCTCCCAGAGCTTGGTACTCCAGGATAGATACTTATTTGCAGGAGATGGGTTTCACAAAGAGTGAGGCAGATCCGAACCTTTACTTTATTGTGATAGGTGAGGAGCCTCTCATTCTGGTGCTGTATGTGGATGACTTGGTCATTACAGGTGCAGAGAGACTCATAGAGCAATGCAAGAGAGATCTTGCGACGGAGTTTGAGATGAAGGACATTGGTGATGCATTACTTTTTTGGTTTGGAGGTGGGGCAGGAGGAGGGGCATTTCTTCCTGGGGCAGGGGAAGTATATTGTGGACATCCTTAGCAGATTCCACATGGAGGATTGTAGACCCATGTCGACACCGATGATCACCAACTGGAAGAAGCTTCATGCTTCGGATTCCGAGTTGGTGGATCCCACATTGTACAGGCCGCTGATTGGTTCCTTGATGTATTTGGTCAACACTAGACCAGATATCTGTTTTGCAGTCAACACGATGAGTCAGTTTATGTGTGAGCCTAGGAAGGTTCACTGGTGGCTGCAAAACACATTTTGCGGTACTTGCAGGGGACAGTGGATTATGGTCTGGACTACAGGCAGGGAGATGGAGTGAGATTGGTAGGATACACTGATCCTGATTGGGCAGGTTGTGCTTCTGATAGGAAGAGCACTTCAGGGTGCTGTTTTGGGTTGGGTTTAGCAGTAGTGTCATGGTTCAGCCGGAAGCAGCGGTCAGTAGCACTGAGTTCACAGAAGCAGAGTATATGGCAGCCAATCTAGCTAGTTGTGAGGCCATCTGGCTTCGCAAGATGTTGTTTGGCTTATTTGGTCAGCCGTTGAGACCTTCAGTGATGTACTGTGATAATCAGAGTTGCATTAAACTCATGGAGAATCTAGTATTTCATGACAGGTCAAAGCATATCGGGATTAGATATCATTTCATCAGAGACTATGTTCAGAAGGGAGCTGTGAAGCTTGAGTATATTTCCACTGATGAGCAGGTAGCAGACATTCTTACCAAAGCCTTACCACGGGGCAAGCATGTTTACTTCAGAGACAAGATGGTTGTGGTGAGGAACACCTTCCTCGGTAAGAGGGAGTGTTGAAATTTGGTACCGGAGGACAGGTGGTTCCCTTAGGTTTTGATCTTTGGCCTAGGGAAAAGTGTCCAAAAGATTTTAATTTTTCTCCTAAAGTAACTTTATAATTTTTATAAAGTTAAAATCTAATTAAAAGTGACTTTAAGTGATAAAGTTACTAAGTCTAATTTTAAAGTGACTTTTATAAAGTCAATGAAAAATTAGAAAGGAAAAGTGACTTTGGAAATAAATGACTAAGTGGTCTTTATTAAAGTGGGTGAATTAAAAAATAGAAAGTGAGATTTAAATGTGCATTTAATCTCAGCCATTGATTTAAATCTATTTCAGCCATTGGATTTAGAGATCACCCAAAGTCACTTGGATCACCCAAAAGTCACTTGGAGTTATATTAAAGGAGGAAAATGAGGAAAAGATCATTCATTATTTCATGAGCAGATTGGGAGAAGGAGAGCAAGAGAGCAAGGGAGATTTCTGGACAAGAAGGAGAAAGAGGCAACAGTTTGGCACACATACCAGACAGCTCTTCAGCAAAATCAGAAGAGCAGAAAGACAAGCAGAACAACAGCAAGAACAAGCAGAAAAAGATGATTTTTTTGCTGAAAACTGAGAAGTTTCCAGGTGGTCTGTTGGGCTGAAAACGGATAAGTTTGCTTGCTGAAAAAAAATTATTTTGCTGTAATTTTTTGCTGAAATTTTCTTGCTGTAAAAAGACATTTTTTCAGAAATAAAGAAGAGCTCTCAAACTGGTTTTCCCCAAGAGTTGTAGGGGGTTTTTCCAGGGTCACATTGACCAAAAATATCAGTGTTTTAATGTGTTTTAATCTCTGTTTATTACTGCTGATTTTTATTTCTGCAATTTCCAGCATTCTGTAAAATTTCCAGAATTTGTGTTTTCAGCAAAATTTATTTTTTCCAGCTTGTTGAATGTATGGTTATGGGAAAGGGCATTTAACTACATGGGAGAAATAAGGAGAAACTGAAAACCGGGGTGGGAAAACAGAAATTTTAACATTCTGAAGAGTCTTCTTTGGCAAGGAGCCTGAGGTTGGGCACCTGAGGATCTTTGGTTGTCCTGTCTACTTCCATGTTCCAAAAAGAAAAGGAACAAGTTGGAAGCTTCAAGTAAGAAAGGTAAGTTTGTTGGTTATTGTGAGAATTCTAAAGCTTACAGAATATACATACCTGGTCAAAGAAATATAGAATTTAGCAGGGATGCAACATTTGATGAAGATGCAGCTCTTGGAAAAGCAAGAGATGCTCCTCTTCCTCCTGCTAATGTTGATAGTCAAGATGATGTATTTGAAATACAAGAAGATCCTGAAGCTGAAATTGATCTTGCTAATGAACCCATGGAGCCCATGGATCCTCCTCCATGTGATCCTCCTTCTAAATGGAGACCTTTATGGCTTCATGACACTCTTCAAGATTTTGATAAATATGTTGGCCCCAGAGGCACTTTCAGAATATGTTGTAGCCATGAGCAACATTATTCACGTTGAACCGTGCACTTTTGAAGAAGTTGTAAAGGCCCAAGTGTGGAAAGATGCAATGGTTGAAGAATATGAATCCATCATTCATAATGATGCTATGTTGCAGGAAACGTAGGGCAAGGGGGCGTTTCCGTACGAAAACGGGTACGAAACGCTGAAACACGTTTGGTACGGCCCTGAAACGCGTTTCAGGCCATACTGCCACGTTTCACGAAACTGAAACGTGGCTAGTACGGCCTGAAACGCGTTTCAGGGCCATATGACTCACGTTTCCGCTTTTTACTTGTGTTTTAAAAAAAAAATTTTAGTTTGTTTTCTAATTTATTTTTAGGTTATCCTAGTGACTTCTAGTTGCTTCTAGATGCTTGTCTAAAGTTATAAAAGTGAACTTTTGCCCTAGTGTTGATATGCAGTTCATGGTAATGTTAAATTCTTAAAGTAAAAGTGATATTCTCATTTATTTTCATTTTCATCCTTTTACTTAAATTTTTAACATTACCATGAAATGACTCAGGATGTTTGAGAGTGGTTTCGCCCTCATTGGATTTCATATGGAGAAAGTAGAATTTTAGATCTCACTCAAAATCCAACAAACTTATCTGTTTTTCAGGATTTCAGGATTAGGGGGATTGCAATGTTTCCATTGGATTTTATCATGTACTAGGGTATGGAACTTGTATTTAATTAAGAGAACCAAGCCCTCTATGCAGGGGAGACTCCCAATAATGAAGAGCTTGTAGGGTACTAGGGTATGAAACTTGTATTTAATCAAGAACACTAAGGTCGTTCGACTATGTAGGAGGAGACTCCCAATCAAGCACGAGACAAGAAATTAGAAATTTCTCGTGGCTGATTTTGGATATTCTATTTTCATTATGTGATCATTCATGAGTAAATGTGATGTAAATTTAGAGACTTATAGTTTATGCATTGACAATTGACAATTTTTTATCATAATGTAATAAATTAGAATGTATCATATATGCTTTATGATTGCACATATTTCTTAAATGTCCTAATATATATGTATATATATATATATATATATTCGCGTTTCCCCGTTTCCAAAACTTGGGGAGGTCGCGTTTCGTATCGCTTCCCGTTTTAGAAACTCGTACCCGTTTCCCCGTTTCATGCAACTTAGTAATGATGTATAAGTAGTTCCAAGACCCCAAGGTAAATCTATTGTATCTTCTAAATGGTTGTACAAAATTAAACATGGTGTTGATGGCAGTGTTGAAAAAAATAAAGCTAGATTTGTGGTTAGAGGTTTCTCTCAAAAAGAGGGAATAGACTACGACGAAATTTTTGCACATGTTGCCCATTACACCACCATCTGATCTATTGTAACTCTAGCTGTTAGCCAAGGATAATCTCTTCACCAAATAGATGTAAAGACAACTTTTCTGCATGGCTTCCTTAAAGAAAAAGTATTTGTGGAGCAACCACAAGGCTTTGAAGTACATGATCCAAAAACTCGTGTGTAGGCTGAAGAAAGCCCTCTATGGTTTGAAGCAAGCTCCAAGAACTTGGTGTGCTCACATAGATAGCTTCTTGATGAAGCTTGGTTTTACCGGAAGCAATGCAAATCCAAATATTTGCTTTAAGATAGTCCAAGATATGCCTTTGATTTTGGTTTTATATGTTGGTGATTTATTTCTGGCCAGTAGTGAACCTCTTATTCTCCAATGTAAGAGGGAGTTAGCTTCTGAAGTTGAAATGAAAGATCTTGGTTTGATGCGCTACTTTCTGGGCCTAGAGTTATGGTAGAAATATGGTGAGATTTTCCTTTCTCAAGGAAAATATGTTGTCAAACCACTAGAAAGGTTTGGCATGAATGAGTGTAAGTCCATGAATACTCCAATGGAAATGAATTTCATGAAGCTTTGTCGTAAAGCTGCAGGACCCGATTTGGCTAATCTTTCCTAATATCGTCAACTGATTGGGGCATTGATGTTCTTAGTGAACACTAGACCAGATATATGTTTTCCAATCAATACTCTGAGTCAATACATGATTAAGCCTGCTCATGCACATTGGGTTGTTGCAAAGCATGTGTTGGGGTACCTGCGTGGGACCATCAATCTTGGATTGAGATATACTCACAAAGATGTAAAGCTACATGGATACTCTAATGTTGATTGAGTCGGTAACTCTACTGACAGAAAGAGCACATCAAGGTGTTGTTTCAGCTTAGGATCTGCCATGATATCTTGGATGAGAAGAAAACAAAAGTTTGTTGCCCTTAGCACGGCTAACGCAGAATACATTGTTGCCAGCGTGGCTAGTTGTGAGGCAATATGGCTAAGGAAGCTCTTTAAAAAGTTGTTTGAGCAAGTATTAGATACTACAGTAATTTACAATGACAATAAGAGAGGGATTAGACTTGCTGAAAATCTTGTGTTTCATGACAAGTCCAAACATATTGAAATCAAATATCACAATATCCAGGATATGGTGCAAAGAGGAGCAGTAATATTTTATCATATAGCGACTGAGGACTAGATTGCTGACATTCTTACCAAGCCTTTGTTGAAAGGAAAGTTCTTGGTTTTCAGAGAGCAACTTGGACTGATAGATGTAACCCTTCCTAGAGAGGGTGGTTATGGATGATAAGCCTTGGATGTGAGAGATCCTTGTCATGTGTTGACAAGTGCATCCCCCCAAGCAATGATGAGCCTTGGATGTGCAAGATCCTTGTCATGTCATGACAAGTGGATCATGTTGGAAAATGTAACTAAGTTCGGTCTTCATTAATGTATTTGAGTCATCTTGTAATGTACTTGTCAAAAGAATAAAGAAAAGAATTTGTATTATCATTATTGTGACTTATTAAAGCATGGTTTTCATGCTTGGGTCGCCATGTTTTAGGTCAAAGTCCCCATTGAGGACTTCTACGATTTATTTCGAGTCAATAGTCATTGTACTATTAAAGAGACCCCTCTTGGGCTTTTGAATCATATAAAAAGGTTAAGTATTGAGTCAAATATAATTTATGTATCCTCCACACCAAGTCGGCCTAGACGAGATCAAGTCAACCTAAGGACACTAATTAGACCTCACATGGAGACTATAAATACAAGCAAATCGAATTCATTTGGAGCACACTCTCTCACAAGAAGTTCGATATCTCTTGTAGCTGGGAAAAGTGCAAAGTCTAAAGTCGAGAAGCCAAAAGAAGCGTGAGTTGGGTGGAACCTATGGAGAAGAAGAAAATCAAAATTTTGGTGCCTCTCTCTCTGTGTTTTGTGCCCTAGATTGGGAGATCAAAGTCTTCCAAGTTTCATTGTTGTCGAAAGCTGCATGATGCTGGAAGTTGTTGCCTAGTCGAAGTTGCTAGAAAGGGGTCGAAGATCTAGGAGGTTGACTTCATTTGGAGGGAAGGTCTGGTCTTTGTCTAGGGTGAAGAGTCTCAAAGAATACTATTGAAAGGAAGAATTACTTCACTGGGTTTTCCCCTCGAGAGGGATTTTGCCCTGGCATAGAGCCTACATTTGGTGTTTATTGTTTTCTGTGTTGTTGCTTTGGTAATTGCTTGATGAACTAAAAGAAAGAAAATATAAAGAAGCATAATAACAAGAAACATCACAAGTAATTATCAAGAATAAGAAAATATTTATGCCTTTCTAATTTTCTAACAGATCCCCTTAAGCAATGATGATCCTTGGATGAGCAAGATCCTTGTGATGTGTTGACAAGTGGATCCCCCCAAGCAGTGATGAGCCTTGGATGTGTGAGATCCTTGTCATGTGTTGGCAAGTCGATCCCCCCAAGAGTGTATAGGGTGATGGATGTATCTCCCCTATGATGATTCTTCTTCATTAGATTGTAATATCATTGTTCCAAAGCAGAGATCACAGAGATCCTTGTATGAGAGAAATTTCTCCTTTGCTGAGAGGGAGTGTTGAAAATTGGCAGTGATGTGATGAATTTCCTTGAATAAAATTTCATTTCTGACCTTTCTCAAAATAGAAAGTCATGTAACATGTTTATCCTTGCAACCATGACTTTCCAAAAATAGTAAATCACCTTCCATCAATTCGTAATCATATATATATGATGGAAAATCACTTAACTTTTCCTTAATCAATCTCAATTGCTTAATTTTTAACCTAATCATCAATATTATTATTATTATTATTATTATTACTATTATCCTCTTTATGATAACATTATATTATTATTAAAAAGAAATTCGAGTCTCTCAATCATGTCATGCATAACTCCCCTCAATTAATGCATAATTGACTCTCTCTCTCTCATAATGGATTCATTTCTCTCTCTCTTTAATGCTCTTACGCACCTCTTACACTCTCTTACACACTTTAATGACTCATCATAAAAAGATTCCTCTTACACCTCTTTAATGCATAAGTTACACTCCTCTCTTTTATGGCATAAGTTACACTCTTAATTTGGCATATGTAACTCCTTCTCAAGGCATAGGAGTTACTCCCTCATGAATTCGACCTCCTTACTCTTCCTATATATTTGTGCCTCTCATCCTCACTTGACACTTACTTGTGCTTGTGAAAGGAGAATTCAAACTTGAGAAAAGAGAGAGTTGGAGAGCCTAGAGGAAGATTGAGAGAGAAAGAGTCTTGAAGAGCAAGAGCAGATCTTGGAGAGCCAAAGTGATTCAGTGTTTGCATTAGCTACCACTATCAGAGATCTTCTTCAAATTCGGGTGAACTTTTTCATTCTCTCATTGTACATTGTATCTCTACTGAACAACTGATTTCTAATAGAAGAAGAATCTGGTTGGGTTTTCCCCTTGTGGGTTTTGCACTGGCCATTGACCTAACTTCTCTGTGTCTCATTGAGTTCTTGACTGTCTTCCATTGTGCATATGGTTTATATGGTTTATGTTCTATCTACAATTAATTAACTTATTTTACGGCATAAAGAAGTTATGGATTTAAGTGATTGTAACAGCATAGAACATCAGAATTTCAACACAGCATGAACTAACTAAGACTGTTGACTACAAAGCAAATGTCCAGCCTTCTGTTGACCAAATATATGAGAGAGCCAATAAGTTTTCCATATAAGATGGGGTCCACTGCCTCCTGCTTCAATGCATCAATCTTCCTCCAATTGGTTATCATAAGTGTAGACATGGGTCTACAATCCAACATCCTGAATTTCTTCAAGATCTGCAAAGCATATTTCCCTTGACCAAGGAAGATTTTCCCATCTGTCTGCCACACCTCAAATACGAGAAAATAGTGCATCAACACCAAGTCCTTCATCTCGAACTCTGTTGCTAAGTCCTTCTTGCAATCTTTTGTGAGCCTAGGTGACCCAGTCAAAAATAGATCATCCACATCCAAAACGAGAATGAGTGGTTCACCTCCAACCATAAGATAGTAGCGGTTTGAATCTACCTCACTCTTCACAAAGCCCATCTCTTGCAAGTACTTGTCAATACGACCATACCATGCTCTGGGAGGTTGCTTGAGTCCGTATACCGCTCTCTTCAACCTACATACATGGAATTCCCACCCATGCATCTCACAGCTCTATGGTTGTTCGATGTACACCTCCTTTTCTATGACTCCATTCAGGAATGTCGTCTTGACATCCATCTGATGAATTTGCCATCCCATTTGTGTTGCAAGTGAGATCACAACCCTAATGGAAGTATACCTAGCCATGAGAGCAAATGTATCCTCATAATTTATTCCCTCTTTCTGAGTGAAAACCTTGGCCACAAATCTGGGTTTGAATTTTAAAATGATACCATCTACAGCGTGCTTGATCTTATATAACCAGCAAGAACCAACCACTGCCCTATCTGACAGTCTAGGCAACACCTCCTAAACATCATTTTGCATGATGGAGTTATACTCCACCATAGAATCCTACCACACCTAGTGTTATGTAGCCTCTTCATAGTTGGAAGGCTCATTGTCAATGGGCTAACTCATTAATGACTTGTAACTTGAATATCTCTTTGGTGATATTTTGTCCCTTGTGCTCGATCTAGGAGCTCCTACAAACTCATGTCCATCTCTCAATGTATGAAGCATCTCACAGTTCCGCTTGCCAACTGAAGTGGGTAGTGTTACTTTTTGATGGATATGGTAGCATCAGACATGTGTTCTAGTCTCTAAAGTGTCAAAGAGGCTAAGAAACACAAGATCTCCAAAACCTAGAAAAGGTTTTGAGAGAAAACACTTAGAAACCCCTCAATTAAATTATTTGATTAATAATTTAAAAGTTCCTAAGTCTAACTTAGGAAAATTGATTAATTAATGGGTATTAATTGAGAAAATCAATTTTTCTCTAGAGACTTCCAAAAAAGTGATTTGACGAAATCTAAGATGATCTGAGCCATCGATCATGATTAGATCTTGGTTGTTGATGCTCCAGCAAGAGGTTATAAGAGCAAGTCGCAGGGCTTGGAGAAGGACACACCATCATGATCTATATTCACTTCTGGAATACCTGTCACCATTTATTTGAGCAATTTAAGTGCTCCATGATGGATATGACCCATCATCCTATGCTACAACTCTCCCATATCTCTGTTACTGTTGTTGCTAACCAATGCCTTTAGAGCGTTTAACTACAACCTGTACAACTTGTTGCTTCTCACACCAATCTCCTTTGTTGACTTCCAATCCTAGTGTTTTAGATACACCTATCCACAAAAGTATACATCATACCCCTTATCCTGAAGAGAAGAAACTGAAATCAAGTTCATTCCCATACCTGGCACATGCGGCGCATTTGTAACATGGATATTTTTGCAAGACCCCATTTGAAATGTGACTGACCCTCTCCCAATAGGAGTAGACTTGGACTTGTTTCCCATTTGTATTTAGAATCATATCTTCTCTACTTTGTCGCTGGAAAAATACTCTCCAACTCCTATCATATGACATGACGCCCCAATGTCGATGTACCAAACTCTTGTGGTGGTCGAGCCAGATAGGCAAGCTGTGAGAGTGAACTAACCCAAAAGTCTTGAAGACAATTCATCAATGTTTATTGAAGCTATTATCTGTTGCTACTTCCTTTTACCCTTCTTTCTATTTGGAAATTGACTAACATAGTGCCCCTGTTGACCACAGCCAAAGCACTTGATTTTACTCAAGTCTTTCTTTTTGTTCTCTCCCTTGGAGTTAGGCCCTTTGCTTGAGCCTTTCTTGGGTTTTCCTTTTCCTGTAAGAGCAACATTCTAGTCATCCTCACCCTTCTGGCCTTTAATGTTGCCTTCACTGACAAGGCTCAATCTAAGCTCTTCTTGAGTGAAATCGCTTCAAAGACGAGCCCAACCAAGCAGGCCTTATCGTCCATTAATCACTTAGACAAAGACATCCCACTGCTTTGACAGCGCATTCAACGCAATTCTCATGAGCTCATCATCATCTATTTTCGCTCCAACGGCTGTTCACTCGTCTTTGACTTGTCTAACCCTAGTGAGATAACTAGCAACGCCTTCTCCCTTGTTCTTTCTAATGTTTCGTAGCTTCTCTCTAAGGATTAATTTCCTATTCACAATTGCACTCTGGAACAGATTCAAGATGGCATCCCACATCTTCTTACACATATCCAATTCTGCAATATGAGAAACAATATGATCTTTGACCCCATCTTGGATAATACACCTAGCTTTGGCATCCTCCTTATAGTAGACCGCTAACTACATTGGATATGTTGGTAAAGAAACAACAAATGTTGCATATTCCTTCATTCCATGCTCCTCCTATTGAAGAATGTAACTACATTCAGTCTTCATATATGTATTTGAGTCATTATGTAATGTACTTATCAAAAAATGAAAAAGAAATTTGTTATTATTGTTGTAATGTACTTATCAAAAGAATGAAAAATAATTTTTTTATTATTGCTACAATGACTTATTAAAGCATGCATGGGTTGCATGCTTGGGTCATCTTTTATTAGTCAAAGTCCCCATTGTGGACTCCTAAGATTTATATTGAGTCATTAGAGTCATTGTGCATTTTATGAGACCCTTCTTGGGCTTTTGAATCATGTAAAAAAGTTTATTATTGAGTCAAATAAGGTATTTGACACCTCCACACCAAGTCGGCCTCAAACTGGGCAATTCGACCTCACCTAAAGCCTCAAATTGGGCAATTCAACCTCACCTAAAGCCTATATATACAAGCAGTTCGAATTCCTTTGGAGGAATCTCTCTCACAAGTTCGATATCCAAGTGAAGGAGACAGAAAAAGTGCGAAATTCCAAGAAGAGAAGAAGAAGTGTTGGAAGGATCAAGGTCGAAGGTTTTGGGCTATCTCTTTCTCTCTCTTATGCGAAATTATTGGGCTAGTTGTTGGATCGAAGTTTTACTGCTGGAAGGGTCGAAATTCTGAAAGTGTTGGGTCGAAGATTCTGCTGCTGGAAGGTCGAAATTCTAGATTTGTTGGGTCGAAGTGCAGCTTCTGCAAATTCGAAGATCTAGGTCGAAGTTGCTAGAAGGAGATCCTAACTTGGTTGTTGGAGAAGGTTTGTGTCTAGGTTGAAGAGTCTTGGATTAGCTGAAGAAAACTATTGAAGGAAGAGATTTTGACTGGGTTTTCCCCTAGATAGGGGTTTTGCTCTAGCAGAGTGCCTACATCTTGTGTCTCGTGTTTTTGTGATCTTCATACACATGATTTGGTAATTGCTTGATCAAAGATAATATAACAAAGAAGAAAAAGAAGCCAACTTAGTTCACAAGTAATTATCAAAAAAGAGAAATCAAACCCTAACTCTAGCATTGATTTCTCAACAGACAACAAAAGTATCCTAGATTTCTAGATATCAAATTTTGATGCACCATCAAGTCTATCTTGATCCCTTAAACCAATTGGAGCCATCTCTGAAACCTCAAACAATAAACCCTAACAAATTTGAAGAGATCTAAAAATTGACCTATGTGAAAACCATTGATTTCCCTTTCAAGACTCTCATGCTCAGATAAACAATAGCCTCCACGCTTCAATGCTCTAATACCATGTGAAATTTTTGCTACTCAAAAGGTGTTATTAACCCGGTTAATTATTCTGATTACTTATACGCAACAAATTAATTTATCAACTGAAAGTAATGAATAAAAACATAAATAGCGCCATTCACCAAATAACATTGCAATGGAAAACACATGAAACCAATCACACAAATAACACATTTTTGCACAAATGTCCCTGGAAAAACCCCAATGTCGGAAAAACCAATCTTTAGTTTGAGGATTTTATTATTAATCTTTAGCAAATCTACTATTGAGAAATTACATAAACTGCTTGCCTCTCACTAACAAAGCCCTGCCAAATTTAAATTCACCATTGTTAATCAAATCAAACTAGGAAAACCCCACAGCTTCCCCTCAACAAATGGCACTTCCTCTTCGGCAATTCGCATAGCCTCCCCAGTGATTCACACTACTTCCTAGCTAACTCGCACAGCCTCCCAGCAAACTCGCATAACCTCTGGAAAACTTGCACGGCCTCTGGAAACTCGATTTGGCAACTCACACTGTCAATTTGCATTGCCTCTAAGAAACTCGAACTACCTCCAGAAAATAATTGGCCCTCTGTGCAGTTAATAATCTAGCCAGCAAAACTCCCACTGAAACTCAAAAGCTGGAAGTCTTCTCGAATAAAGAATAAACCTGTGAAACTTTCCCTCAATCACTATTGTTGAAACTCTCTTGGTGTCTCACTAAAAACTCACCCAACTCAAATGATCTTCAATGTTGCCCATCGATTCCCTTTATAATGGCCAAGATTAGAAGTTAACCTGATCCAATCGATGGATAAGATCAACTTAGAAACCTTTTTGAAGCTTCTAGAGGTAAATCGATCTTATCTCAACTAATGTCAATTAATTATCCACTTTTTCTAAGTTGACTTAGGGAATATTTAAAAATCACTCATTGACTTAATTAAGACATCTTTCCTAGGTGAAACTTACAAAAAATTACATGGCTTGGAGATAATTAATTCCTCTATGTTCTTGGCCTTAGTGACACCTTTCAAGGCTAGAACTATCCAAGCAACAATATTTAACAACGAGAACATCCTCATGAACTACATTGACCTCTAATATGTACTTGATAAATTTGACAACATGATCCACAACTGAAGAAGGATCGCCATTGAATTTTGGTACATTTCCCATAGAATTTATATCTAATCGATTTGGATATATAGGAATTTCCTTGACATCCAAAGCACGGTACATATGCAAATCCCAAGGAGCCATTGTCTCTAGTTTTGCATAGCAGCCAAATGAGGAGTCACCAAGTTGAATTCAAAATGCCTTGAGATATGCTTGCTTCATCCTACAAGCATTTGATTTGGAGTTCAATTAAGAACAAAGGCTTCATTCTTCTAAAGGAGGTCTACCAGAAAAAGATTTATCCTATAGTTTAGGGATGAAATCAAATCTCCCAACTACAAAGAGGCAAACTCGCTTTGTCCCCAGCAACGATGCCAAAAATATTGTCACAAAATCTAGTAGACGTTGGAGAGGGGTGCCCTACAAGGCCATTACTAGCCCAAGTGGCAATAATGGGGTAGTGGCCCAATGTCACCAGAACCAAAACCCCCTGCTATTTATGGACTTTCACCAATGGGAGAAGTCTTAGTATGAGGTCACCTATTATGGATATTCTAAGGATAAGGGTACAAGGTGACTACAAGGCTTCTAGGGAAAAGGCACAACTTAAGTACAAGGCTCTAATCAATGAGATAAGAGTGATTTGTTTTCCCTAGACAAGCCAATTTTATGCACACAAGACCCATAGTTTATTTAGTAGGTTGAGAGTTGGAATGCCCTAAGGTCAAGGTGAAGAGAAACAGTTTCCAACAATATGTTTCAACAAGGATATGACACATGAAACCCTCAAATAAGCCCCCAAATTGAAGGTAGAACCAAACTAGGGTTTAGCTTAGACCAAGCAACTAAGGCAAAGATATGTAAGGATGAAATTGAAGTGGATTCCTACCAAAAGGCAGTGATTTTGTGGCAACCACTCCCCTCTTGGTATTTAGACTCTCCAAACTCCAAAATTCTTCCTCCCTAGGAATTCGGACTGTTACCGCTCAAACTAGCAAGGGACCTAAGGGGAATCCCTAAAGGGAAAATGATAGGCCAAGGGCAACAAGTGGAGTCTTAGCCCACTGTCAAATTAGCTAAGGCTCCCTTCTATTTACAGACTTTCACAGATGGGAGGAGACCCAATATGTGTGGAGTCACTAATGAAGGATAAGTCAATGGATATGAGTGACCCGAATAACCTTTTCCCAGAATTTAAAGAATGAAGACTGCTTGTGTTGTAAGCAAGGTACTAGGTAATCTAGGGAAAGGAAGAGAGGATTTGAGGGTTAGGTTTATGGGATAAGACTTGTGAAGGAGTTTCCCGATCCCTAAAATCCTTGTTAGAATTGGTATCCCGGATGGTTCTTGAAGAATGGTCTTTCAAAGGAGTGGGACCACACGAGACCAAGTGGACCCAGTCTAGGGTATGAAGAAGAAATGTAGCAACCAATGATATTCTTACCCTAGACAAGGTGGAGAGAGGATCAAAGAAAATATAATTACTCAAAGATGTTGGTTTGACCCTGGGAAGTGCTAGCCTTGGGGATGGCAGGGCAAGTTTTGGTCCCGGAGCTAGGGCTTGGCTTTTCTCCCAACTTCACAGTCGGAATGTCTTCAAATTTGGAGGAGGGCTAGAGGAAAGGCCAGCGCAGGAGACCTTAGGAGATCGAATTTTTTTAGTGGCTAGCTTGTCTAGAAACTGATGCCCTAGGCACCCCAATGTTGCCAGACTTGGGAGAAGGTGAAAGAATAAGAGTTTTGGTGACCACCCTTGGTAGATCAGTGCCTTAATCCTTCGGAGAATAGAGTCTATGTTGATTATCTATAAGATCCCTTGGCTCCCAGTCAAGGAGGCCTCAAAATTACTTCACAAACCCTCTAGGTCAAGTGAAAGCAATCTTGCAGCGTTTATACTTCAAATACACAAGAGGAATGGCTTATCAAGGTCAAATTTTACCCCTAGGAGATTTCGCTCACACTACATGGCCCATACATGGAGAGAATGTTATAATAGAGACAATTCCACAATATTAAGCAATGATTGCATGCAGCAATCAACCCTGAAACAACCAAAATCCCAATCCAACATATATGACAAAAAGTAACAAGAATAACATCAAAATTTTGTACTTACATGCAGTAGTTTTGTACTTACATGCAGTAGTATATATCCAACCATTCTCAAATGACAATAGAGAAGCTCCAAGAGAAGATAGACCAACAACCATACATCAAAATTCATCCATAAGAGCTCCAATTCATCCTCCAAAAAAAGTGTGAAATTCTCTAAAGAAGAAAGAGATTCAATCCAAAGTGATGATGAGAAATGATCTCGCCTCACTTGTATTTATACACATCTTAGGAGTTTGAATTAGCCTCCTTGGCCTACATAAGCCCCAAAAATAAAATAATGTGCTAATAATACAACCTTTTTGTGACAAGCCCACCAAACTAGCTCATAAATGAAAAAGTAAGCCTCTCAAGAGGTCAAATAATAATCTATGCATGTCGTAAGGCCCTCTAAGAGGCCTAATGAGGTCCATGGATGCGACAATGAAGAATAGGACCTTCAAAAGCAGTGTACAAGGGGTTGGCCCCTTGTAATAACCTGTGGTGCTCCAAATGACATCTGGGGGCACACAAGTATCCTCATGGGTCTCCAAACAAATCGAAGATGCTTGTAGGTTGCCCGCAAGGGCTAGGATGATAATGTAGGTGATGCCACACCCCTTGTAATAACCTGTGGTGCTCCAAATGACATCTGGGGGCACACAAGTATCCTCATGGGTCTCCAAACAAATCGAAGATGCTTGTAGGTTGCCCGCAAGGGCTAGGATGATAATGTAGGTGATGCCACATCATCGTACAAGTCCTGGATCATCTACCAAGTGTATGGTGTAGATCTGGGGCCAACTGGGCATGATGGATCAGGTGCATCCTCCTCATCCAATAAGTGAACCACGAGCAATCTCTAAATGGTTGTGGGGATCCATGAAGTGCAATCTTGCTGCTGTGGAGGCCCATGGCTCTCAACGCTCACCCTATATGTGACAATGTAGCCCTTTGGAGGATTAGAACCCTGTATGGGGAGACCAAACCCAAATGGAAACCATCTGCAATCCTGTATAAGATCCAATTCATCCCCTAGCCTTCCAGTACAACAAGTCATTAGAGAAATCGAGTTAATGAGCTTACCTAATCATGGACCACAGGTGGGGACTTCATAATGGTCTGCCCTTCCATAATGGGCTTTGGGATGCGTCAATGTCTCCTAAATTGCTAATGGACTTCAGGAAGGGGCGAGTTGAGCCTATGTGGATCCAACAGAGGAATGTGGACCCAGGTGGGAGAAATGGTGGATGGGATAATAATGAATGGAAAGAGGGTAATATGAGCAGATAAGAGAGCAGTACCACGCAACCAAAATCAGGGTTTCCCATGAAATACCATCCCTAAAGCCAAATGGTCAGTAAAAGAAATCCCACGGGACTAGAATCCAAGGTGAAGACCTAAAAGGGGTCTAAGGGACAAGAGCACATACCTAGCCCATTCTTTCTGCTGAATCCCCCCATTAATCCATGCCCAAAAGTGTCCATGATAAGCAAACTACATTATTCAATTTCCAAATGACAAGGCATACCTTTAGGTTCAGGAGGCCCACCCAATGTTGCACGAAGCGGGGTCGAAACAGGGACGTTTTTTGGACGCAAGTACGCGGAAGCGTCATTTTCCAAAAATCTAGGAAGCAAAGCGTCTGCTCTATATATATAATTAATATATATATATTATATTATATATTATATATATATATATATATTGCATTTTATACTCAAAACAAACATCCCAAATCCAATTAGTTGTAGAGCATGAAAACATGCATATTTTTGCATAAATCAAGATTAGATTATAGCATCCATTGTACATTAATGATTAATTATTCGAGCATCAACCATTTAGATTGCATCAACCACTCTAGAATCTAGATTCTTCTCCTCTTGTCTAGCCTTTGCCTCTACCTCGATTGTCTAGGGATATTAGTCAACATTGCCCAATTTTGATCAAACTACCTAATTCAAGACTTAAAATATGGTAGAAAAAACTTAACATGATTGATCGATGATTTTGACTTGATTGAAAGGTAATTTTTTGCTAAGGGTGTGACAAAGGACTTCAACAATTAACACCACTAACACTAGGGTACATATAAGGCTTGGTGCTCTTGATTAAATGCTAATCGCATATCTTCATACTTGATATAATCTAATGAAATGCCACAATCCCATTGATCCTGAATACCTGAAAATTGTTAAGTCTGCTGAGTTTTGAATAGGATATGAAATCTATTTTCTCCATATGAAGTCCAATGAGGCTGGAACCACTCTCAAACATCCTGAGTCATTTCATGGTAATGTTAAAAATTTTAAGTAAAAGGATGAAAATGAAAAATAAAGGAGAATGTCACTTTTACTTTAAGAATTTAACATTACCATGAAGGAGCATCTGCTATATTTATATTTTTTTGCCTTCATTCCTCACCCTAACCCAGAGTGGACCCACCCCCAACAAGCAAACTCACCAAACCCAAGGTGGACCCACCCTCAACAAGCGTGTACGGAACTGTATGGTAACCATACGATTCGCCCTCCGAAGCGTCGCGCTTCGTACGGCCGAAGCGTTGTACGAAGCGCGCTTCAGAGGGACGCTTCCGGAATTTCCAGGAAGCGTCCAAAACAGGTGGAACCATGTTTTGGAATTTTGGAGTTGCGCTTCCGAGGACGCTTCCTGGATGAATCCGTACGGGACGCGCTTCGAGCATTAGATCCAGGGGGCGTTTCCAGCAACATTGGGCCCACCTTCAAACATACGATCATGGCAGATGGGCAAGGGACCACATGGCTGGCTCAGGTTGCGGAGAAATGGCACAATGAGCTAGCTGGTGACTACAAGGGGCTTGTTGGTTGCCGATTGAGGAACATCTTGGAGAAAAAAATTCCTAGGGATTACCCACAAAATAGTGGGTAACACGATCCAAGCCCTAGCTTGGCCACATGGCCTTAAAGGGGTCAAATTAGATCAAGAGAGGGAGAGAAAAATTATGGATAGAAGGTTGAGATGAACACCAACAAGGTCGGTCCTTAGTCCTAGGGTCAATGGAGTCTATGGGTTCTTAAAATTGATTTTATCTTGCAAATAAGTAAGGTTATTTTGACGCCCTAACATCAAAACCCTAACTATCACCTTTGTGAGGGATCAAAGGTCACTTGGGAGAGTTAACATGAGATCACCAAGGGGATTGCCATTCACATATCATATTATGAGTAATGCATGCAATAATAATGACCTAGTTTCCTTTCAATTGATCTTCAACAAAATTAGGACACAATTTAACCTAGATCATCAATTCATTCCATACATTAGACATGAAATCAAAATTTTGCAATAAACAAGGTATTTACAAGACAATATGCATTAAACAATCCAAGTATTGATCCAAATTGACTTCTCCAAAGACAAGAACAAATGCTCAAGAAGATTTTCGCTCCATAGATCACATTTTTCCCATTAAAACAAGAGTCTGAAATATCCAAGTGTTAATTTGGGGTAGCATCGAATATGCTCTAGCCATGAAAATTGGTGGAGAGGCTAAAGCACATGAGATCTCCAAGACCCAGAAATGGTTTGGGCAGATTCTAACCGGTTTGGGAGATATTAAAATAATTAATATTTTTAATGGAGTTGCTAAGTTTAAACATAGGAAAAATAAAATATTAATGCATATTAATATAAAACTGGATTAGAAGGTTCCAAAAGTCATGGATCAAGCCGAATCTAACCTTAGCCGTTGATTAGAGATTTAATCTCGATCGTTGAAGGACCAACAGGGAAAGTATAAGAAGAGGCTTGAGGGTTAGTTGGAAATACACTGAGGGAGACCAGTCAGTTCGATTTCTCGAGCGGGGTTAGCTGAGAAATTTGAATTAGTGGTCTGGAGAGCAACAGGAGGCAGCAAGTACAAAACAGAGAGTCGGCAACAGCACCAGGGGAACAGCGCAGAGGTTGGAGAGGCAAACGCAGAAGCTGCAGACTACGCAGTCACTAGAGGGCCTGCATGGGTGACGCAGAGAGGCCTAGTGCTGATGCAGAGAGGCAGGGGTTGACGCAGAGGGTCTGGGAGCTACGCAGAGGTCAGCCAGGCTGACGCTAAGACTCGGGGAAGTGGTGAAGAATTTTCTCTCTATTGGGTAAGCCAGTTTGGCACCCAGTTGTACTGAAGAATTGCTAAATAATAAAATCCTCCCTTGCTGCACCAGTTTTCCCACATTGGGTTTTTCCGGGGACTGATTGTCCAAAATATTTTCGTCGATGTGTTAATTCTTGTGCATGTGTTTGTTTCTGTATTATGATGTGATATCTGCAGCAGAATTTATTTTAATGTTTACTGAAGGATTCTCATAAATAACTTATCAGGAAATAAGTAGTAAAATAAATCAGTTGTTGTAGTAATAGAATTTTCACATGGTATCAGAGCAAGTAATCAGAGACAAGAAGGGAAAATCAATTATGGGTTGAGACCATGATGCAGAGGCATCTATGTCAGGAGACTCGCACAGATTTTCATAAAATTGCACAAGAGAAAGTGATTTTGATTTCTCTATGTTGGCTTCCAGGCTGGAAGAAGAAGTGGCTTGTGTGACTAGTTCTGCATCATCAGAGGTATGGTATATAGACAGTGGGGCCTCTTGGCATATGACGAGAATCCAGGAATGTTTCACAGATTATCGGGAGGAGAAGATGAACTTTCAGATCACCATGGGGAACAAGGCAAAATGTACTCCAGTAGGGAGAGGTACCTTAATTTTTCAAACATAAATGGGAGCGCGGTTTCGTGCTACCAATGTGCTGCATGTACCAAGATTGGGGATGAACTTACTTTCCATGTCGCAACTTCAAGGCAAAGGCTATGACATTTTCTTCATCAAGGAGAAAGTATACGTCAAACACCTGAGCTAGAAAAAGAAAGTGCAGATCGGGATCAAAAGTAACAGGTTTTACAGACTACAACTAGAATCACCAATGGCACTAATAGGCGGTCATGGAGACAAGGATTTGAACGAACTATGCCACAGAAGAATGGGACATTTGCACCATGGGGCTCTAAGAATTCTCAGGAGCACTGTAACAAGAGTTTCGGATCTTAGTACGGAATAAGATGATGTATGCAAAGGATGTGCTCTAGGAAAGTACGCCAAGGCAGCATCTCCTAGAAGTAAAAACAGGGCCAAGAGTGTACTAGGATTGATACACTCAGATATTTGCAGACCCATGTCCACTAAAGCTCTTAGTGGTGCCAAGTACTTCCTTACCTTCATTGATGACCACTCAAGGAAAACTTTGTTAATTTTAGGTATGTTCTATGCTTAGAGCAATTTATTTCAATTTTCACAGTTAGCTCCATATCTTTTCCAGATTAACAATCACATCAGCATTAAAGTAAACTGCAGATAGAACATAAACATAAATCGCAGAAGACAAACCAAGACAAGAGGACACAAGATATGGCACTAGCCAGGGACAAACCCCAATGTGGGGAAACCCTTAATCAATTCTTCTTATATGTTCTTGAATAGTTCAACAGAGAGAGAGAGAGAGAGATAGTACGTTTACAATAGAAGTCAACATTTTGATTTATCTAGATAAGAGCATAGATCATCTCTAAGAAGATGATACATGAGATCCGTTGAAGACATGCTGCTTCAACTAATTCTCCAAGGTGACTCCTTCACCTATCGTTGTGTTGCATTTCGTCATCATGCTGCACCTCACTGCATTACACCATGCTGCACCCATAATCATTGTGCTGCATCTCATCACGCTTCATTAATCATGACTGTACCCATCATTGTACTGCATTATCTGCCATTGCTGCATCATGTTGCCATCTTGACCTATGCATTGGCTGCACCTTGCTTGCTTGTTGTCCCTTGCTTACTTGTTGTCCCTAGCATGCTTGTTGTTGCATGCTAGTTGTCCCTTGCATGCTAGCTGTAACATTGCATGCTTGGTGTATTTGCTACTAAGTACCATACAGCTGTCCCAATGTTGGTTCGTTGTCCCTTGCATGTTGCTCTCTTTCGGAGACAGATGCTTTGCCTGTTTCGGCAGTTCTGGCAATTCCGATTGTTCTCGGTAGTTCCGGCAGTTCCGGTTGTTCCCTGCAATTCTGGCAGTCCTGGCAGTTCCGGCAGTGCTGGCAGTCCTGGCAGTTCCGACTTTTCTGGCAGTTCCAGCAATTCCGGCATTTTCGACTTTTCCAGCGTTTTTGTCTTTTCTGGCAGTTCCAACTTTTCCGACATTTCCGTCTTTTCCAGCTTTTCCCGCAGTTCCGGCTTTTCCGGCAGTTCCAGCTTTTATGGCATTTCCGATAGTTCCGGCTTTTCTGGCTTTTCCGGCTTTTGCAGCTTTTCTGACTTTTGTGGTAGTTTCGGCTTTTCCAACATTTCCAGCTTTTTCGGCATTTCTGGATTTTCCAGCAGTTCTGGCTTTCTGCCCTCTGGATCAGGGCAATGTTATTCCTTAGGATCTCTCTTCCTACTAAAACCCAAAGACAAGTAGAGAGAGGAAGAGATCCCAAGTGTGTTGAAATGACTTGAAGGCCACCTCTATTTATACTAAAACGTTGAGCACATGTGGGGTTTATTTGGTTGTTGGCCGACCTTGACTAATTGTCTTACAATGCAAATAAATCCATAACTCCATGAATACTTATCGGAATCAGATGATCTTTAGATCAATCCTACACCTTTCAATGAGAGGGATCCAAGAAAAATATCAGCTACCATAAATAAGATGACCCACATGGAGTTTGGCCCTAGTTGCCAATTTTAACACTCCCTCTCAACTAGGGAGAACTCCATCCGTTGATCCATACGTCCGACTGTACTATCTCTGCCATCAGTGTCCTGCACTTCTCTGCTCTGCTCTGATCTGCTGAGCTCTGCTCTGCTTTGATCCACTGAGCTTTGCTCTTCTCTACTAAACCATGAAGAAGAAGAATTGATCAAGAATATCTCATACCATTCTTTACTGACCCGAAGTCAGTTTCATCTAAAGAGAGTGTGTCACATCACTCTTACTGACCCGAAGTCAATTTTATTGATCCTAGATCAATATCACAAGAGTGTCTCAAACCATTCATACTGATCCCAGATCAATGGAGGTCATCCTGGCATAGGGAGTACAGTAGATACAGCGATGCGTCCATCGATAGTATTACTATGGTCCCTCTCCTCATTTCCCTGCTCATTGATCAGATGAGAGGTACTTCCCATGAGTCCCAAACTGCATGGGTTGGATGCCTCGACAGGAGAACTAATCATCCTATCCACAGGAGAACGAATCATCTTGTCAGTGGATGCCACAGAGAACTAATCATCATGTTCCATAGTCGCCACGGAGAACAAATCATCCTGGCCCACAGGAGAACTAATCATCCTATTCCACAATTGCCACAAGAGAACTAATCATCCCGGCCCACAGAAGAACTAATCATCCTGTTCATAGGGGACCACCAGGGAAGGATGAGTCGCCCTATGGTCGTATGTTGCTCCAATAAGTACCCCAAGCCCCCCAGAGCTCCCAGAGCTCAATGCATGCAACATGCAAGACCCTTATAAGAAGGTCTCTCAACGACTCCAAGTCGTTCAAGAAAGTCACAGATTTGACGTTTCCCCGGGGCTTTGACAAAATGTCTGCAGCCTGTACATCAGTCTCAATGCGATGGAGCCTCCTCGCTCATCGACTTACCATATCGCAAATAAGGCAGTATTTGATGTCTATCTGCTGGAGCAATCATCGAATACAGGATTCCTCAATAATCGAATCCCCCCTCTGGTTGTCACAGAGAATCACAGTGCTATTCATCATGTATACAAATAGCTCACTTAAGAGCTTCTGCAACCATGCAGCTTCACACGAGATCATACTCGTAGCTATGTATTCGGTCTTGGCGGTGCTTATAGCAACCGACTTCTGCTTCCTGCTCATCCATGATATCGAAGCAGAATCCAAAGAGAACCAGCACTGAGAAGTGTTCTAATGATCCTCCACAGTGCCTGCCCAGACAGCATTCGAATAATCATGCAGTTTCATATTTCCGGCAATGTATCTCAATCCATGAGAGATTGTACCCCGAAGATATCTCAGAAGATTCTTGGCACCAATCCAGTGAGGCTCAACCAAATATGAGCTCACCATGCTAATTGCAAAACATATGTCCGGACGGAAGTTCACCAAGAACATCAACGCGAATGAGTTTATTCAACTCAGAGGCATTTCCCAAATCTGGTCCGACATCACTACCATATAACTTCTGAAAGTTAAGATCCTCGAGGTAGTCACAGGCTTGCCGTTTATCATTCCACATCCACAATCCAACGCCCTCTTACTTCTACAAATGAGAGGGTCTGCACCTGTCAGAAATAGGTCGTCCTCATAAAGTGTCGGTATGAGAGGTCTATCATCCACAACCTTCGGGTAATGGTTTGGATCGGTTTCACTCCTATTGAATCTCAGCTTCATCGGACAACTATCAATCCTCTCATACTGCACCCGGGGTGTTTTGCTTCAAGCCATAGAGGGCTTTCTTCCACCTGTATACATGAGATTCCCGATCATGAATCTCAAACTCCTCGGGTTGTTCCAAACCTGTGGACCTGCTGCATGAGGGGAATGGTCCCGTTATAAGATTTTCCTTCGGTACATCTCAGACATGTACCTTCATGCTCTACTTGAATTCAGACATCCCTATCACCATTTGACTCACATCAAGTAGGGCCCCATAGGTAGACCTTTGGTGTTATAGATGTGATATGTCAATTGACATGACCCCCAATGGACCATCCTGCAACTTGATACAAATTGCCAACCCTAAACCCATGAGAAAAAACATCTTTGAAAATTATATTTTTTAACACGTACCTTTCCATCGATGAATGCCACCCTGAAACCTTTGACTTCCATTTCCAAGACGGACACCAACTTCTTGCGATCAAGTACATAAAAGAGATTATGTAAATGAATCGAGTTACCCTTGTTCAATTGAGAGTTAACATTCCCTACACCCTTTCCGGGATAGGTGGCATCAGCTCCAAGTATAATCCCACGATTGTTTCCATCTCTACCAAATTAGAGAGTGCACCCATATATCCGATGAAGTGCCTTGAAGCATTACAATCTATAAGCCAGATTCCCAAAGAATCTGAAGGAGAGGGCCAAAACAAAATAACGCTTCTTTATCTTATCAGAAACAATATTTGATTCTTCATACCTGGGATTCCTTGCTTTCTATGAAGAGTTGACCATTTCCTTGATGACCTGCATTACCTGTCATTCCTTTAATCATTGAAGATGTCCCTGGAATGATTGTTATCATCATCAAGTGATGTGTTCCTGCCATTCGGACACTCCTTCGCATAATGGCCGAACTAGTTATCTGCCTTTCCTTCCACCCTGAGATCCGATCTTCCAATGAAGTGATCTTTAGGTAGGCCATATTCCGCTGCACCATTCTGATAATATTCTCTGCTTCGACTTCACCCTTGGTGAATTTGAAGAGGGATGAGGAATCCACTGATCCTTTTGTCCTTTCCAAACTGTCTTCAGTGATTGCTCTTTCACTCTTGCTTGGGCATTGTCTTCACCTCACCTCTGATACCATGTTAATTTTAGGTATGTTCTATGCTTAGAGCAATTTATTTCAATTTTCACAGTTAGCTCCATATCTTTTCCAGATTAGCAGTCACATCAGCATTAAAGTAAACTGCAAATAGAACATAAACATAAATCGCAGAAGACAAGCCAAGACAAGAGGACACAAGATGTGGTGCTAGCCAGGGACAAACCCCAATGTGGGGAAACCCTTGATTAATTCTTCTTATATGTTCCTCAATAGTTCAGCAAAGAGAGAGAGAGATAGTATGTTTACAATAGAAGTCAACATTGACTTATCTAGATAAGAGCATAGATCATCTCTAAGAAGATGATACATGAGATCAATTGAAGACATGTTGCTTCAACTAATTCTCCAAAGTGACTCCTTCACCTATCGTTGTGCTGCATTTCATCATCATGTTGCACCTCACCGCGCTGCACCATGCTGCGCCCATCATCACTACGCTACATCTCATCATGCTTCATTAATCATGACTGTACCCATCACTATATTGTGTGCCATTGTTGCATCATGTTGCCATCCCGACCTATGTGTTGGCTGCACCTTGCTTGCTTGTTGTCCCTAGCATGCTTGTTGTTGCATGCTAGTTGTAACATTGCATGCTTGGTGTATTTGCTGCTATGTACCATACAACTGTCCCAATGTTAGTTAGTTGTCCCTTGCATGCTGCTCTCTTTCGGAGACAGATGCTCCAGCTGTTTCGGCAGTTCCCGACAGTTCTAACAGTTCCCGCTGTTCCCGAGAGTTCCGGCTGTTCCCGAGAGTTCTGGCTATTCCCGATTGTTCCTGCAGTCCCGGCAGTTCCAGCTTTCTGGCGTTTTTGGCTTTTCCAGCGTTCCTGGCTTTTCCGGCAGTTCTGGCTTTTCCGAAAGTTCTGGCTTTTCCGACAGTTCCGGCTTTTCCAGCTTTTCCGACAGTTCCAGCTTTTCCGACTTTTCTGGTAGTTCCAGCTTTTCCAGCATTTCTGGCTTTTCCGGCATTTCCGGTTTTTCCAACAGTTCCAGCTTTTTGCCCTCTAGATCAGGGCAACGTTATTCCTTAGGATCTCTCCTCCTACTAAAACCCAAAGACAAGTAGAGAGAGGAAGAGATCCCAAGTGTGTTGAAATGACTTGAAGGCCACCTCTATTTATACTAAAACATTGAGCACAGGTGGGGTTTATTTGGTTGTTGGCCGACCTTGAAGAATTGTCTTATAACGCAAATAAATTCATAACTCCATGAATACTTATCAGAATCAGAGGATCTTTAGATCAATCCTACACCTCTCAATGAGAGGGATCCAAGAAAAATATCAGCTGCCATAAATAAGATGACCCACATGGAGTTTGGCCCTAGTTGCCAATTTTAACAAACTTGGGTTTATTTTCTAAAAACCAAGGACGAGGTTTTCTGTCGATTCAAAGAGTTCAAGGCTCTGGTGGAGAATCTGACTGGGAAGAAAATAAAAGTTTTGCGCTCAGATAATGGTGGAGAGTATGTCGATAAGGACTTCAAAGATTTTAGCGCTAAGGAGGGCATTAGAAGAGAGTGGACAGCTTCGTACAATCTGAAGCAGAATGGAGTAGCAAAAAGAAAGAACAAGACTATTATAGAAGCAGTTAGGGCCATGATGTATGATCAGGATATGCCAAAATTCCTGTGGGCAGAAGCATGCAACACAGCAGTCTATGTTCAGAATAGAACTCCTCATCGAGCATTGGGCCAGATTACTCCAAAGAAAGTCTTCACAAGGGACGCCTAAAATTAGTCATTTCAGGATATTTGGGAGCTTAGCATATTGCCGCATACCCGAGGAAAAGAGGAAGAAGCTGGATCAAACTGCAAAGAAAGGGTATCTAGTGGGATATAGCGAGAACACTAACGCATACAGGATCTAACTTCCAGGGAGCAGGAAGGTAGTAGTTCAACGAGACGTAAAGTTCATGGAAGACATGGCTTTCAGGAAATCTCGGGAAATGCCTTCCGAGGAGCAATGAAAAGAGGAACCGTTGGTCAAACCTCTTCAACCAACGAAAGAAAAGAAATCTTCCTCGGGTCAAGAAGAATCACAGGATGAGGAAGAGCTAACAGAAGCACCTGCCAGCAGAGGATGTAATATTCCTAACCCGGAATATTCCTCAAACCCCAGCGAAAACTCCAACCAAATATGTGCAAATGATATAATAACCTGAAAGTGATAAAATAATAGTGGAACAGCGTATAATAATGTAAACCGGAAATATAAGCAGATACACAAGAAATGCAGCGAGAAATGCTAAGCCATTTTATTATACTGAGCAATAAGGCAAGTGAAGAAATACTAAGCCATTTTATTAGACAGATGGCACCTCGACTTGCACAAGGCAAGTGAAGAAATACTCTCAGAATGACAAGAATGGCCTCTTTGCGTGGATGTTGTTGTTGTGTTGGTGCTACTGCTAGAAAACAAATGATGATTTGGGGCTGCTCCCCTCCTCGGAAAAAGCTGAAACTCTGGATTCGGGTTCTACTCAAGAAACCCAGAAAAACCTAGAAAGATTTCCTGGAATGGCCTCACACTGATCTGCGTCCCAACTGCTGGGAAACTGTCATGCTATTGTTGCTGCTAGAAATCGAATGAGGATTTGGGGCTGCTCCCCTCCTCAGAAAAGGCTGAAACTATGGAATCGGACTCCACTCAAAAAACCCAGAAAAACCCAGAAAGCTTTTTTGAAATGGCCTACCCCCGAAAATCACCCCCTTGGGGTTCTGCGCAGTTCCTCAAAGACGCTGATGAAACTGCTGCTAAAATGTTGATGAAACTGCTGCTGAAATGCTAATGAATCTACTGCTGGAATGCCAATGGAAATACCTTGCCCGAGCAGGCACTCGAAGTCCTCCGAGACTAAGAGTGAGATCTTCGAACGGAGACACTCAATGCACTAAACAGTGTTGCAGACTAGCTAAACAGCGAACGTGCTCTAAGTCGAAATGACTATCACAAATGCTCATAACTAGAATGATCCCAAATGAGGGGGTTCCTCTCTATTTTATAGCCTCTGCCTCTCACAGTCCCTAGGCTCACTTTCTCCTGCGTGATCCCCTTCTTGCCATGTGTTCCTTCCCTCCTGCGCAGTCCCTCCATGTGTCTGCGTGGGCCCCATTTCTGCATCCCCCTTTGGCCCTCTTGGTTCCCCCTTAAGTCACAACGTTGTGCTATCTAGGAAGTGACTTTTTATTCTAAAGTGAGTTATGTTCCCCCTTCCTCACTTTTTTATTTACAAATAACTATAGAAGGCAAAAATCGAAAAAAAATTGAATATTCCAATTAGCCAATAGCTAATTAGGAATATTACAGTCTCCCTTGGCAAAATGTTGCTTGTCGTCAAGCAACTGAAGTGATGGATGTTGTAAGATCTCTTCACTCTCCCAAGTGGCATCTTCATCCGACAAATTCTTCCACCTCACCAAGAATTCCCAGACCGTCCTGCTCCGCAACCGTCTCTCCCTAGAGTCAATGATAGCCTTCGGCTACAATACCAAATGCCCCTCATCATCCATGGGTGGTAGCTCATCTGTCATGGTCACCTGCTGCCCCAATGCCTTCTTCAGGCATGATACATGAAAAATGTTATGAATCTTGCTGCCTTGGGGCAACTCCAACTCATATGCAACCTGTCCAATCCTGTGTATCACCCTGTATGGCCCATAAAAGCGAGACTTGAGCTTCTCAGCCCCCTTCTGCTTCAGCGATGACTGTCGGTATGGCTGTAATCGTAGGTAGACCATGTCCCCTACCTCGAACTACCTCTCCACCCGACCCCTGTCAGCATACAGCTTTTGCTAGTTCTGCACTGTAGCCATGTTATCCTTGAGAGCTCGGAGGATATCCTGACTCTCTTGGACACAAATCTTGGCTCTAGGAGCCCTGCTATCACCAAACATCACGTCGACAAAAGATAAAGGATGATACCCATATAAGGCGTAAAATGGTGACATACCAATGGACATGTGATGCGAAGTATTGTAGCAGTACTCCCCCAAATGCAGCCACTTCAGCCATGCTCGTTGCTACCCACTGATATAGTTACACAAGTAGCCCTCCAACCACTTGTTAACTATCTTCGTCTGTCCGTCCGTCTGTGGATGATAACTGGTACTCGGTGTCAACTCCGTCCCCATCAATCAGAAAAGCTCCTGGCCAAACTCGCCCATGAAACGGCTGTCCCTGTCACTGATGATGGTCTTAGGAAGACCATGTAGCCTGAAGATCTCCCTGAAGAACAGCTCGGCCACCTATGTTGTTGTATAGTGTGCGGATATGGCAAAGAAATGTGTGTATTTCGTCAATCGATCAACGACGACAAAGATACAATCCTTGCCCTGTACCATGGGCAACCCTGTGATGAAATCCATCGAAATACTCTCCCATTTCCCCTCCGGAATGGGAAGAGGCTGCAATAATCCTGCAAGATGGCTCATCTCTCCCTTGTTCCTCTAGCAAACATCGCACTCCCGGATGTGTTGGAGTACATCCTCCTTGAGGCCCTTCCATGAGAACCTCTCCCTAATGGCCTTGTAGGTTTTGGTAAAACCCTAATGTCCTGCAAATGGGGAATCATGTGATGCCTGGAGTATCTTCTTCTTAAGCTGAGACCCCTCAGTCAAGAAGATTCGGTCTCTGTAGTAGATGATCTCATCGACCACCCTGTACCTGTCATCTGCCACCTGCCCATCCAAAACCTCACATGCAAATCTATCCTTAGAGTACTCTACTAAGAGTCAAGCCCTCCAATTTGTATCTAAGCTCATAAGAGACAACGTGGCTGGTCTACGTGAAAGGGCATCTGCTACCACGTTGTTCTTACCTTTGACATACTCAATGTCAAAGTCATATGCTTGGATCTTACTGATCCACTTCTACTACCTCTCCTGTAGCTGCTTCTGCTCCAAAAAGAACTTGAGGTTGTTGTGATCAATCCTCACCCTGAACCTGTTGCCTACCAAATACTGCTAGTACTTAGCCAATGCATGCATGATGGCCAGCATCTCCTTATCGTGTATGGAATACAACCTCTCATGCGGAAGGAGATTTCGGCTCTCAAATGCTATAGGGTGACCTCCCTACATCAATACTGCGCCGATCCCCTCTCTCGACGCATCACACTCCAAAACAAATGGTTGCGTGAAATCTGGCAATACAAGCAACTCCTAGATAGCCCACTCAATCTCATCTCGATAAACCTTGGGGTGCCCATAGGGGGTGGTAATCATGGCCTATATGCCCTGCTCAAGCTCAATGGTGTGCTCAAACCCCCGATGTGGTGGCTGTCCTAATGGAATCTCCCCAAACACTATGGCATACCGATCAAGGGTAGACTGTATCTCTGGGTGTACCTTCTGCCCTGTAGTTCCTGCCTCTGATGCACGCAGCTCCACTGCCCACTCTATGTCTCCCTTTCGGAAGACTGCCTCCATCCGATGAGCCGAGACAGTTTGAGGCGGATATGTGTGTTGTCCCCGTATCTTCTCATGCCTCCCTGTCTTCTCATCATCCCACTCCATCTCCAAGGTCTTCCAATCCGTCGTGGCCTTCCCTAGAGTAATAAGCCACTGAACACCCAGTATCATGTTGGTGTCCGGAATATCAACCATGAAAAAGTGGTCAGTCAATGTGTAGGTGCCCATCGTCACTGAAAGCTCAGGAACATAACAAGCACATGTCATGGTCTGGTCTCCTTGGACCAATACTGAAAATCCATCGAAGCTCTCTGTCCAGATGCCTCTCCGCTCAACCACTTGTGCATCGATGAAGTTGTGGGTTGCCCCACTGTCAACAAAACTAATACGCGCTGGCCACGTACTGTCCCTCGTACGCACAGCATCAGATACTTGGGAACTCCTTGCAACGCTGCAAGGGCCCCTCCGATGGGTGCAAAAGATGCACCATCTGCTGCTGCTGGTGGAAGTGGCAAAGGTCCCTATATGGCGTGGCTATCTCCTACATCCACATCCTCCTTGTCATCCTCTTCTCCACTGCTCTCGGAGAAGACCTCAATAAAATGTGCTTTACCAGCAGCACATCTATGTCCTGGTGCCCATGGCTCCTGACAAGTGAAGCACAACCGCTTCTTCTTGAGCTCCCTCCTGGCATCATCGTCAAGCTGTACTTGTCCTGGATTCCCCTTTGGAGGTGGAATCCTCACATCCTTCCCCTTAGACTGGAAAGTCTGTCTCTGGGGGTAAGGTGTCCGGGTCCTGGGTAAGACATCCTGTAAGTCCCGGGTCCTGCTGATAGCGTCCTGGAGCGTAACTGGTCTAGTGGATCGGACTAGACCCCGAACTGGCTCTGCTAACCCCTCAACATACATATAGACCCTCCGTGCCATGGAGAGGTCTGGCACCATCACAGAGACCCTCAAGAAATCTGCAATATAGGTCTCTGAGCTCCCTATCTGTTTGAGCCTGTTAGCTCAACGAAACGCTGCTTTGGATCCCTCCGATCAAATCGCTCCATTAGTCTCCTGGTAAATTCGGCATATGACGTCACTGTCGAGAACCCCAATGTAACCATCCCATGAAACCACCAATCATGGGCTCGTCATCCAAATGCAACGTTGCCACCTTGATGGCCTCTACCTCCGACATTTGTTTAAGCTAAAAATAAATGTCCAGCTTCTCCACCCAAGACTTTGCCGAACTGTTTGATGAGCCATCAAATGTAGGTAAGTGGAATTTGCTCGCTGCACGGTGGGTGTCGCCATCATGGTAATGCCGGTACCCTCTGTGATGATCGCGGGGTCTGCTATCCTGCTAGCGCTGAACAAAATCTCTGAATGAGAGGGCTTCCCTGAACTCCTACCCATAGGCCTGGTACTCTGCAAAATAATCGCCCACATGCCCGAGCTCTGCCTCCTGCTGGGCTGCGGCCCCCGTATCTGCTCCCAAGAAGGTGGGCATGGTAGAGCGTGTAGGGGCATGTGAGGCCCCTTGCTCCACAGTTTCACGCTGCTCTAGCAAGTGATGGGATGCACCTGATCCCTCACCGATCTGAAAAACTCGTGGGCTCTCCCGCTGTCTAGCCTCTACTACCGTGAATCTCTGCCCCATCACCTCAATCTGCCTCGACAGATCCTACACTGATTTGAGGAGCATATCCGCAAATCTCCTCCCGTCCTCATCTGCCATTTGCTCTACGTCCACTACTAGCTCTCTCTGTTCTGCGTCTACCACAAGAACACAATCTCCCTCTCCGTAGGTATTCTCCAACCTACGCCCAGTGTCTCTGTATCTCTGACCTCTGTAACAGATATAGGGTTTTTCCCCGGTGTCATATATTGCTAGCTCCACAGGCTGAGCCAGATCTATGCTCTGATACCACTGTAATATTCCTAACCCGGAATATTCCTCAAACCCCAGTGAAAACTCCAACCAAATATGTGCAAATGATATAATAACCCAAAAGTGATAAAATAACAGTGGAATAATGTAAACCGGAAATATAAACAGATACACAAGAAATGCAGCGAGAAATGCTAAGCCATTTTATTATACTGAGCAATAAATGAGTACAAGAGGTGATTAGACAAATGGCACCTCGACTTGCACAAGGAAAGTGAAGAAATACTCTCAGAATGACAAGAATGGCCTCTTTGCGTGGATGTTGTTGATGTGTTGCTGTTGCTACTAGAAAACAAATGATGATTTGGGGTTGCTCCCCTTCTCGGAAAACGCTGAAACTCTGAATTCGGGTTCTACTCAAGAAACCCAGAAAAACCCAGAAAGCTTTCCTGGAATGGCCTCACACTGATTTGCGTCCCAGCTGCTAGGAAACTGTCATGCTGTTGTTGCTGCTGGAAATCAAATGAGGATTTGGGGCTGCTCCCCTCCTCAGAAAAGGCTGAAACTCTAGAATCGGACTCTACTCAAAAAACCCAAAAAAACCCAGAAAGCTTTTCTGAAATCGCCGACCCCCGAAAATCACCCGCTTGGGGTTCTGTGCAATTCCTCAAAGACGCTAATGAAACTATTGTTGAAATGCTAATGAAACTGTTGTTGAAATGATGATGAATCTATTGTTGGAATGCCAATGGAAATACCTTGCCCGAGCAGGCACTCGATGTCCCCCGGGGCTAAGGGTGAGATCTCCGAACGGAAACACTCAATGCAGTAAACAGTGTTGCAGACTAGCTAAACAGCCAGCGTGCTCTAAGTCGAATGACTATCACAAATGCTCATAACCAAAATGATCCCAAATGAGGGGGTTCCTCTTTATTTTATAGCCTCTGCCTCTCTCAATCCCTAGGCTCACTTTCTCCTGCGTGATCCCCTTCTTGCCATGTGTTCCTTCCCTCCTGCGCAGTCCCTCCATGTGTCTGTGTGGGCCCCATTTCTGCGTCCCCCTTTGGCCCCCTTGGTTCCCCCTTAAGTCACAACGTTGTGCTTAGCCAACGTTGTGCTACCTAGGAAGTGACTTTTTATTCTAAAGTGAGTTATGTTCCCCCTTCCTCACTTTTTTATTTACAAATAACTATAGAAGGCAAAAATCAAACAAAATCGAATATTCCAATTAGCCATAGCTAATTAGGAATATTAAAGTGGAAGAACGAGCAGGGAACTTTGTCAGATTCTGCGAGATGCAGAGGACTTCATCGGTGTGCCAAGGAATAATGAGAGGGAGCGAAAACAACCAGATAAATATCAGGCATTAATAGCTCAGGATGGGGACCCTGCCAGTTTTCAAGAGGTAGCGCAACATCAGGTTTGGCTGGATGCGATGGTAGAGGAGTACAACTCCATAATGGTGAACGATGTCTGGGAGGTAGTGCCAAGGCCTCAAGATAGATCAGTGGTAGGTTCAAGATGGATCTACAAGATTAAATACACTGCAGATAGCAGTGTTGAGAAATACAAAGCCAGGTTTGTGGCTAAGGGGTAGGCTCAGAAGGAAGAAATTGACTACGAAGAGACCTTCGCCCTGGTAGCCAGGTATACATCTATTAGAACTGTGATATCTCTTGCAGCACAGATGGGGTGAGAGATTCATCAGATGGATGTCAAAATGGCATTTCTGAATGGTGTGATAGAAGAAGAGGTATACATTGAACAACCAGAGGGCTTTGAGACACATGAGAAGAAGTCTCATGTATGCGGATTGAAGAGAGCCTTATATGGGCTAAAACAGGCACCTAGAGCATGGTATGGGCGAATCAATGGCTACTTGCAGAAAATGGGATTTGTCAAGAGTGACACAGATCCAAATCTCTACTATCTGGTTGTAGAGAATAAACCTCTAATCTTAGTATTATATGTGGATGATCTCTTCTTGACAGGATCATCCAAGCTCATAGGGGACTGCAAGAAGAATCTAGCCACGGAGTTCGACATGAAGGATTTAGGACGAATGCATTATACCATGGGGTTGGAAGTTTGGCAGCAAAAGGAAGAAATCTTCCTTGGGCAAGGGAGATATGCTACAGAAATCCTGAAGAGATTTAGGATGGAGGACTGTAGACACATGGCTAATCTAATGATAACCAACTAGAAGAAGATTGATGCATCAGAAGACAAGGATGTTGATCCCACCTTATACAGGCAACTCATAGGGTCCTTGATGTATCTAGTCAATACCAGGCCAGACATTTGCTACGCTGTCAACACCCTCAGTCGGTTCATGATGGAGCCGAAGAGGGCACACTGGGCAGCTGCCAAACATGTTCTTAGGCATTTACAGGGAACAGTCGATTATGGACTCTTGTTCACCAGGGGTAAGGATATCAGATTGAGTGGGTTTACTGACGCAGATTGGGCAGGAAGTTCAGTGGATCGGAAAAGTACCTATGGGTATTATTTCAACATTGGATCAGGAATGACCTCCTAGTGCAGTAGGAAATAAAAATCCGTGGCTCTGAGCTCAGCTGAGGCAGACTCTATGGCCGCAAGCACAGCTTCATGCGAGGCCATATGGCTTAGAAAACTGCTTGTGAAACTATTCAGAAGAAAGATGGAGGCGACCAGGATCATGTGTGATAATCAGAGTTGCATCAACCTCTTTGAGAATCCAGTGCTTCACGATCGTTCAAAGCATATTGATATCTGGTGTCACTTTGTCAGAGACTGTGTCCAATGAGGCACTGTACAATTGAGCTACACTCCTACAGGAGAACAAGTGGCAGACATACTTACCAAGGCCCTTGGAAAAACTAAGTTTGACTATTTCAGGGAGAAGATGGGGATGATAAAGAATCCATTTCATTAGCAAAAATGGGTATGATGTTGCAGTGTAGTAGCAGTCAGCAGTAGCACGATACAACATGATGAGAAGGAGTTTGCAGTGCAGATGCAGTGTTGGGAAGAAGGACCAGCAGCAGCACGGATGCAGAGGGAGCTACAGTACAAATGTAGCAGTGGCAGTGATAGAGCCATGGGCAGCAGTACAGGGTGCAGCAGTGCAGAAGATGTTGGGTAGGGAGGATTAGAACAACACAAGTACAGATGTCGTATGATCAGAGTAATGCTCAGTGTGGAGTATTACTAGAGCACAATCATCACTAAGAGGGAGTGTTGATTTGGGGTAGCATCGGATATGCTCTAGCCATGAAAATTGGTGGAGAGACTAAAGCACATGAGCTCTCCAAGACCTAGAAATGGTTTGGGCAGATTCTAACCGGTTTGGGAGATATTAAAATAATTAATATTTTTAATGGAGTTCCTAAGTCTAAACTTAGGAAAAATAAAATATTAATGGGTATTAATATAAAACTGGGTTAGAAGGTTCCAAAAGTCATAAATCAAGCCAAATCTAACCTTAGCCATTGATTAGAGATTTAATCTCGACCGTTGAAGGACCAACAGGAAAATTATAAGAGGCTTGAGGGTCAGTTGGAGAACACACTGAGGGAGACCAATCAGTGTGATTTCTCGAGCGGGGTTAGCTGAGAAATTCGAACTAGTGGTCTGGAGAGCAGCAGGAGGCAGCAAGTACGAAATAGAGAGTCGGCAACAGCACCAGGGGAACAGCGCAGACGTTGGAGAGGCAGACACAGAGGCTTCAGACTGCGTAGTCACTAGAGGGCTTGCGTGGGTGACGCAGAGAGGCCCAGTGTTGACGCAAAGAGGTAGGGGCTGACGCAAAGGGTCTAGGAGCTACGCAGAGGTCAGCCAGGCTGACGCTGAGACTGGGGGAAGTGCTAAAGAATTTTCTCTCTATTGGGTAAGCCAGTTTGGCACCTAGTTGTACTAAAGAATTGTTGAATAATAAAATCCTCCCTTGCTGCACCAGTTTTCCCACATTGGGTTTTTCTAGGGATTGATTGTCCAGAATATTTTTGTCGATGTGTTAATTCTTGTGCATGTGTTTGTTTCTATATTATGATGTGATATCTACAACAGAATTTATTTTAATGTTCACTGAAGGATTTTCATAAATAACTTGTCGAGAAATAAGTAGGTAAAATAAATCAGTTATTGCAGTGATAGAATTTTCACACCAAGTCCAAGTGATGATGAGAAACACAATGATCCTCTCCTTTATTTATATGAGGAACAATATCTATTTAGCCTAAAAGACCCTAAATCTCAAATCAAATTACAATGATGAATTGGGTTACAAGCCAACACACTAGCCAAGACATCAAATATAAAGATTTGCCCATACGTGTGAATCGTAGGGTTGACATCATCCATGCGTAGGGCTATATGAGCCATGCGTTGAGGCTTCTTGGTGCCAAGCTAGGTTTAGAAGCCTTCTAAATCATCTTATGGGGGTTGGCCCTCAGATCTCTATCAATATCCCTCTATGGACCCCAAATTTCATCTTGGGGCAGAAACTGTGAAATTTCCACTACCCAAAAGGTGTTATTAACCCAGTAAATTACCCTGATTACTTATGCATAGCAAAATTATATTTTTCAATGGAAAGTAATGAATAAAAAACAAAAACAACACGATTCACCAAATTAAAATGAAGCAAAACATACTATCAAGGCTGCATTTGTCTCCATCAAGAAGAGGGAGACCAAAGGCAAGTCCCAAAAAGAAGAAGACGACCGAACAAACAAGGACAGCAGCACATGCAAGGTGCCCAAGAAAGACAAGGACCCCCCTAATAGAATCTAGGAAGAGACAAATGTAGCCTTGATGGGGCCAATATCTGAGGAAGAGGTCAAAAAAGTAGTGTGGTCCTTTGAACCAAACAAGGCTCCTAGACCAGATGGCTTCAAGGAGCAATTTTATCAAAGATGCTAGCATGTCATCAAATATGACCTTTGTAGAATGGTTGATTATGTCAAAAATTTAGAAAAATGGGTGGGAGCATAAACACCTCCTCCTTGGTACCCATTCCTAAAGAGGTAAGCCCTTCCTCCTTCTCCCACTTTAGACCAATCTCTTTATGTAATATTTCCCATTAAATTATTGCCAAAGTTACAACCTCTAGAATCAAGTTGTTGCTGTCAGGCATTATCTTGAACAATTCAGGTGGAATCGTTGGCAACAGGCAGATGGTGGACAATGTTATTTTGGTCTAAGAGACCATGCATTCAAGCAAGACCTGAGGTGACAAGGGAATGACCATCAAGGTAGATATGGCCAACGCCTTTGACAAGGGCTAACACTCTTTCCTCCTTGCGATTTGGGAAAAATGGGATTCTGCTCCAAATTCATCTCTTGGGTGGTCGCACTCATTAAGGATGCATGGATCTCCCCCTTGTAAATGGCAGTTCCTTGGGCTTCTAGAGGCTTGCAGCAGGGGTGTCCTCTTTCCCCAATTCTCTACATTGTTATGGTTGAAGCTATGAGCAAAAAATTAGACTGTGAACGAACAACACATCAGCTACCCGAAATCTGATTTGTAAGAAGAGTTAAGAGCATCAACCACACCCAATTCGCAGATGACATTATTTCACTGGGCAGAGCCTCCATTATCATTGCTGTAAGATTCACGCAAGCCATATATAACTTTCTGAATGTTTCAATGGTATTCTTAAATGAAGGAAAGAGCCACTTATACACCCAAAAAATAGAGAAAACTTACTAGAGCTTAATTCTAAGAGCATTGGGAATTGCTGGCAAAGAATCATGGAAAAATTTTAAATATGTTGGAATGCCAATTTGTCAATTTGTCTCAAGCCTTCCTTTCATGCTTCATGGCTTCCCCTCCTTGATAAATTCAAGCCAAAGTTTGAGAAGTGGGTGGTGCAATGGCCCAATCCGGCAGGCAGGTTCATATCGGTTCAATCAGTGCTCTCAGCCCTCCCTCCTTTTCAATTCTCTAATCTCTTAGCACTTGCAAGAGTTTGAGCTAAAATGGCTCAAGAGATCCATAAATTCCTCTGGTAAGGAAGAAAGTCTTAACTCCAAAAAATACCAACTAGTATGTTGGAAAACAATATGCACGCCGAAGGTATCAAGTGGATTGGGCATTAGAGATCTTATACATATGAATTTGACTCTCGGAACCAAGTTGGTGTGGCGATTCATTTCAGACCCCTTTGACTAGTGGAAATCCATCTTGCACAAGAAGTATTTTCATGGAGATCGTGTTTTAATTCTATGCCAATCATCAAAGGGAGTTCACATATCTAGAAGCCTATTTCAACAGCCATTCTAATCACCAAAGCAAAGCTGACATGGCGGCCTAGTAATGGCAAGCAAGCATTTGGAACAAAACTATTCAAGGCAATCCATCCATTGACCCAGATTTCAGTTTCAGGCCTCTACATGATTGGCTCGCCCAATCTGGAAGACACACTCTGTTCAATATCCCCTCATGGTCGCAGAAGGGTAGATGGATTGGGTGGGATTGGGGTCAGTTTCCCCATCGACTCCGTTTGATCCTTGCAAAGCTGGAATCTCTCCTCTCGGGCTACACTCCTCTTCATGTTGAGGATGCAGATGCTCATGGGTGGGGAAAGGCAGATTACACGGTTAAGGAAGGCTATAATACTATCCTTTCTCGGATGGATCACCCCCAAAATCAAAAATCTGGTTGAGTATGGATTTCTAAAGGCCTCCCTAAAATTAACATCTTTTGTTGGGTACTAGAGCATAAAAAAATATTGGCAGTAGAAAACTTGGTAAAAAGAGGAATAGCAGGCCGATCTAGATGTGAGTTGTGCAAGAATGACCAGGAACCAATCAACCACCTCTTCCGCTTTTGCCCCTTAACCAAGTTGGTTTGGCACAGCATTTTTCAAAGACTAAGTGGCAGAGTAAGGATGCCAAGTGATATTCAAGAACTTCTTGGAAGTTGGGACAGCTGCTACAGAGGATCCATGAGAGGTAAAACTCTCTTCAAAAGGATCCGGCTTGCCCTTCCTAAATATGTGAGTTGGAAAATCTAGTTGACTAGGAATAGCCAAATCATCCAAGGGGAGGAACCAAATTTTAGGAGAACCGTTGGGAATGCAATGGCTCTCATGAAAGAAACCTTCATCTCCAAAGCTCTAAAGCTGAAATCAATTCAGGCCTTGGATCTAGAAGAGAATGCATAGTGGACCTCTTTGGGAATTCCAGTAAGTACTCCTTCATCCTCTCCTCCTCCATCCAACTAGCAGCTCAGACTCTCAGAAGTTGAATTTGATAAATGGGCAGTAGAACAAAAGTATCATATATTGTGGTTTGATGGCATGGCTAAAAATAATCCAAGGGCGGCAGGGGGAATGATCTATCACCCCAAAGATCAATGGGAATACCCATTTTCATGGGGTCTATGAATTGCCACAAACAACCAAGTAGAAGCCTACATGCTTCTACAAGGTCTCTCTCTAGCTACGAAGAGAAACATTCAAGATCTCATTATCATTGATGACTCTGCCATTCTTTTGCACCACCTCGTCAATGGTTCTTTTATGTCTGACATCAAACTCCAAGTTATTGTAAAAAGGATTTATCATATGCTAGGAAGCTCTCTCTAAATCATTTATTCATGTCCATAGGCACAACAACAAGAATGCAGACCTCCTCGTGAATGAGGGGATCCATCTAGCAAAAGGAAACCTTAAAGTGGATGAGGTTCTAAGCTTAACCCCAATTCCTTATGCCTGCCTGCAAACCATGTTTTGTAAGTGTCAGCTTTTAGGTGGTCCTTTTCAGAAGATATACAAGGTAGCATTTTTAGAACACTGTAATGCCCCTTTGCCTACTCCAGGCGTAGTTTTGGATCATAGTTTAGAATTTTGTTGCTTACTACAGTGTTGATCAGTCTGGACCAGCAGGAAATACTTGTAAAGGCTGTACAGCTGTGCCCCCCAGCAGAGATTTTATGAAACATAAATATATTTTCAGTCAGGTTAAAAATAAAAGACTATGTAGTATGAACCTGGAAATTGGGCTGTGATAAGAGAAATTAAAGCCAGTCATAGGAAGAGTTCACCCTCGTAGATTCATAGCCTCAGCTCAAGGGTGGCCTATCTTGCAAAGAGAACCAGTGCAGCATGAAGCGTATGTTGAACTATTATGGTATATGCCATGGTTTAGATTTTCCAGTGTTTTGAATTTTCACTGCTTGTGCCTGCATTATAATTTATGGTCTCATCTATAACTGAATGGTTACATTATATTACATAAAGTTGTACTGTCATGCCTGCATATCGTAAATAGTTAATAACAGAACAATGAGAATGGTATCAAAGGAAAAATTAATGTGAATTGAGTGGTCAAGAGTGTACTCCATATATTCAAATGCACATCGGGCACTGGGTACATTACAAATAGAATGCGCAAATTAATAAACAGTATAAATGCATAGCGAAATACCTGCATGGCCAACAAAATATGTTGGATCCCACGAAGCTCCTTCTGAAGGACATCTTCTTGCAATTCTAATACTCGAATTGCTTCTGATGTTTTCTGTGCCAGTGCCGCTGTCTGTAGAGCAATTTGGATCACAGATCAACAAAGCAAACAACGTTCAGTAGAGTTACATTTAAAAATCCAAGAAACTTGCCTCAGTCTTAAATTGAAGAAAAAAATTCAAAGTGTATCACAGCTTTATAAAATAGCATGCATGCTTCAATCAGGTAGACCCTATCAAAGATCTTAGAATCTCTACCATAAACCAAATTTTAAACGAAGAGCACTGGTAAACTAAATCTATTAGATAAATTTCATCTCCTCTCCAGGTCATACTATAATACAATTTTAGGTAATAATTAGCTTACCTCATTAATAGGGTCACGCAGAGTCTGCCTTGTAACTCTAAACCTAACTCCAAGCTTCTCGAGTTGTCGCGAAAGAACTCGAATTATAGTTACAGAACTTCCAACATCTTCTTCAAGTTTCTTGATTCTTTGAATCAATGAAAACTCAGAGCCATCTGAGTTGACACGGTCCTTGGGACCACCGGCAGTGAGTCTTTGCCATTGTCTAGTTCTGATTATGACACCGATGATTAAAGCACCCAACAACGGGAAGATTTGCCAAGTTAAGTACAGATTGACAAATTTGTTTACAGGGGCCGAGGATGATAGCCAAGTAACCTGTAAATCTCTAATGTCTGAGATATCCCAAATATATCAAATTTGAGCCAAATATAAATAAAACAGAAAAACTATGCCCTACTATAACGAATGCTATTTCTCTCCTAATTGGCTTCCCGAATTCAGCAAATTTGAAAGGAAAAATTCTATTTACGCGGAGAAAAAACATCTGCTCGACTATAGTGAATGCCAATAAATATGTTCTGCAAATTAAACTAGCGTACATTTTGAGGTTTAGGTATGACAGATTGAACTGCAAAACCAACCGAGAGAACAAGGGACGGTGCAAGGCACGCTACTTCAGCAATTGCAAGCAATCTGTCTACATCTATTGTGTTCCCAGACTCGACCTCGCGACCACCATCGAACCCTGTTCGTGTTAGACCCGATTTCTGAATATCTCAGCCTGTACATCATAAAGGAAAAAGTAATGACAGACACACTCTATATTACCAGAATCTAGCGAAATGGCGAGGTCTTCTTACCTCTGTTTGCAGACCTCTGACGCCATTTGAGGCATTGACTTCCTGTAGAGTGGCACGAATGTGTTAATTTAGCAAAACCCACAAATTTCGGATTGATATTTGGTCTCCAGGTCTCTGATTGCAGAAGCGAATTAATGCAGAAACCCCGCGTGAGCTGAGATGCTAATCCCACAAATGAAAAATCTATGGCCAGTCCCATTTCTCTTCTGTGCTGAGATCTTCCCACCGCCGCAACGCGCAGCACTGCAAATAGTGTTCCTCTCTCTTGCATAATGGAGTCTCGTCTTTATCTTACGTGTCTATATGAGGTGTCAGTGATGACATGGAATAATCGATTTCAATATTGTGTTAATGTTGAATACGTAGATGCATGACTTTGTACGAAGCAAACTTTCTTTTGTGGAGGGTAGAATCTATTATATTATATACGGATTTTAGGTTATGTAGTTTTTTAAATGTTTTAATTATAAGTTTTTATTATAATTAAAAATTTATCATTGGGTGTATGTTTTTAAGATTTTATTTTGGGTTAAAATTGACCACACCATATTATCGGGATAGATCTAATAGCGTTCCATTTTCAAGGTCCCCATTTATTACAAAATTAGAGGATGGTTTTTCGAGTTTGGCTTTATTTAGGAAAGAGCTCTTTGGATTTACATCTTGTTTAGTCCACCCTTTTTTAACATTATCCAAACCCAATTTAGTTTATTGCAAATGTATACTTAATGTTTTTAGCAAATAAAGGTACCAAGATGTAAATAGATAGCAATATTATATGTGTGAGATCGTGTGAGGCCACTAACGGTCGACAAACTACACCCTTGTTGGCCTGTTACCTTAGCACTCTAGACAACTTAATACACCAATAGTGGTAGTACTTCATCCAAGTAAGTTGTAAGCTTTTGGATCCAAAAAGCGAGACATATCTCATTCCTCATCTATTAGCTTTTCTCGATCATTCGACCACACATCTATTAGTTGTTTCTTCCTTTTGGCCTTGAGAGGGTTTTAGGGGATGTTGATCAAACTTTAGGAAAAACATCTTTATTGGGGGATCGCTAGTTTTTGACTTTCAAATCGGACCAAGGTTGGTCTATCGGACCTTAAGAAGGTAAGAGATTGCATGGAATACTTTAGGATTTTGCTTGTGTTCAAATAGCATTAAGAAAAGTGTTCCAAGATCACCATAATTTCAGTGAGTTAAAAGGTTACGAAGGTTGGTACTGTTACAAATTGTTTAAATTGACATCTAATATAAGTATATGCTAGACAATTAAAGAGAAAGTGCTTTCAATGTTCAACCCTCTCAATGTTACAAAGGTGACAGAGTCTTTCATTCCATTGTGTTTTGGGAATTAACCAAACCCTAGTTCTTATTTTCAATGTTTATTTTCTTTTTTACACTAGAAAAGGAAAAGAGATATTTTTTTATCTTTTAAATTGGGGTTGATCACCTCTTAGAATATCTTAATTTATTATTATGTTTATTTTATTTTTGACACTTAGTAAAAGTGGAGAGATAATGTTGAACTTCTAGTTAGGGGTTTTACCATATCTTAATTTCCTATTTCTCTTTAACTCTTTATCTCACCCTAATTTTTACTTAAAATTTAATGTTAATAATATTTTTAATGTTATTAAATTTACACACGCATATTTCAAAAACTGCGTAAAATTACTAATTATAATTAAATGTACTTAGCTTTGTCACTTGGGTTTAGCTTGGATGATTGGGAGAAATGTTGTTATCCTCCCCACCTGGGTTTAATTCACGCATGTGACATGCTAAGCTCATAATGAGTATTTCTTGTAACAACTTCGAGCTATGTTATCTAAACAATCCTCCAAAGATCGAAACATTTCATTTTGTAAAGATGATTCTAACAACATAAGTACTCTCCATTTCCCCTTTCTCTCAAAGAGGTACAGATGAAGATGTTAACTTGAATTTAGGCATAAGAGTAAAATTCACATTGGTAAGTATGTTGATGTATAATAATCTTGCACACAAACCTTGCATGCTTTAGGAATATAATAGTGACTTTTTTTTGTAAGCTACGTTTTACTATTTTCTATTATATCAACACAAGATCAAAGTACATCCTAATTGCATTTGGTTGGTCAGTCACTCGAGAAACTTGGCAAACCACAAAAAAAAAATAGAATTTCAATCCATATGGTTAGTTCCAAAAAAAAATTAATTATTAAAACAAGGATAACATAAAAGTTTGGATTATCCTTGAGTTGCTTATCCCTACGAGACTTGATAGGCTCTACTGTAACTACCTCGAAAATAATAACTAAACATAACAATTTAATATAAAACTTGAAGATTTGCACCATGAGTTGTATGAGCATGATCACTAATAATAGTTGAGGTACCTCGATCCTGAGAAGTGGAAGTCGAAGTCTATTTCAAATATCCTTTAACTACATAACACCTCATCTAACTGAAGGAGACCTTCCTCGTGGGCCTCATCTCTATCTTAGAAGATTTTTGCAACCACGATTTTAACATGTCAACACCATTCGACAATTTTCTAATAATTTTGGGACTTTCCAATTTTCAGCTCCTAGTAACCTATTTCAATATCGATATCCCAATCATGAATTGTATTATAGTCAAGTCGGATTTCTACCTTTGGAATAAAAATCCTTTCGTTGATATGAGGTGTGGTTTGTTCCCAAAATTTGTTTGTTTCCACCTTGACAACTTCCTTTTCTCTGGAGCCATAAAGACCTCTTCTACCACAACTCTTATGATGCACTGCACGACCTCTTCTACCACAACTCTTATGATGCACTTCACGACCTCTTCTACCACAACTCCTATGATGTAATAAATGATATTTATATTTATTAAAATAAATAAGATACATTTAATTAAAAAAATAAAAATAATAATCATCTTTCATATGAAATATGAATGTAAAGGTTTTCAAGATACTCACTTTTCAAGGTTTTCAAGAATATTGTGAACGTATGGAGTTTCAAATTTCATTACAAAATTGTTGTTTAGGTTGACGAAGGTTTTCACATAAAGATGATGATGGTGTTTTTATTTTAAAAAGGCACTCTTTAGGTTGATGAAGGTTTTCACATAAAGATGATGATGTTTATTTTAAAAAGGACCCACGATTATAGGAAATGATTTTGTTGCCCTCCCTTTTAATGGGCATGATTTATTCAATATATACACTGCGCCTTGATATCCTTTTTATGAGTGCAGAGTTTGTCATAAAACGCCTTCGGATGGGTAGGTATTACCATGGCCCCTTAACATAGAAAAGGGAACGAAGAAGGTATTTTCATTTTATTGTTATTTAGGTGTTTGAAAAAATAGATCAATAATGTGTTAATTTTAATTAATTCTTCAAATTTCAATTTTTTTATGTATTAATTTTAATTATGTTCAAACTTTCGTGTTCTATTTTTAAAAGTTTTTCTAGTAGCGTAAGCTGTAATTTAAGAGCTTTTGCAGTAGGTAGAGGTGTAATGATAAGTTTAATGATTTCGCAGGGACAATTCAACTAACATAAAGTATTTAGATAGAATTATAGCTATCTTAGTTATATTGTATTTTTAAGAGTATTTAGATCATGATATCTATCTTAGTAGTAATAAGATAGTTATACTGTATTTTTAAGAAGTTTGTAATATGACTATTTTGTAATGATAAGTATATTGATTTACTATGGATAATTTAATTAACATTAAATATTTAGATAGAGTTATATAAGTTTTAAAGACATTTATTAGGGTGTTAATAGGATTTTACCATTCACTTTTTTAAGAAGCGTGATTTTGAATATGAATTTACTCATTAGTGTTGTTTTGTTTTTTTTTTTGCTTTTTTTTTTAAGAAAAAATCGTAACTTTTTATTAAGAAGATAAAAGTCACATAAAGCAGATGTTTATGAAGGCATTCCAAAAGATAGTTGTCATGTGTAGCATGACCATCATAAATAGAAACTTGGGCTTTAAAAACAGATCTAAAAGCCCATACATCAAAAATAAATCGTAAATAATAGTTTACGCTGACAAAAAGTCTATGATGCATAAAAAATAATGCCATATGTCATAAATATGAAGAGTTGTAAACCATCCTACGCAAAATAGTGTGAGCATGTTGTCCAAAATCTGTTCATCCGGAAAAGAACCAAAGACTCTATAACCACTATAAATAAATTGTTTTGATGCCAATTAAGCCGCTAGGAAAGGTGGTATTCCTAGAGTTGTCCATCAACCTGCTCTAGAACCTGTCAGGAACTTAGATGACGTTGAACGCCCTCCTTAGACAGGAGATCGACCTCCGGATTTCTCTCCCTGTATATATGGCAACAAGAGACATGATCAAATAAAGCTTTAATCTGCAAAATTTCTTCAAGGATAAGAAATAGTGTGTGATTGTGACATCTATGTGAAGCAATGAACTAATTAATGACATCAATGAGTCCCAAAAAAATTGTAATGATTGGCAATGATATTCCTAGGCCCAACACAGTAAGAGCTTAGGAGAGAAGCTCGACATAGTTGTTGGATCCTTGGCCTAATCCAACTTTTGACTTCAAAATATGATGCTCATTCAAATAAAGAATGAGGCCTTCTCTGCATATGCCCTCTTCATTGGAAGCCCCATCAAAGTATAATCATGGAATTTGCTTCTTGATTTCTTCCTCCGTGATATTTCTTTGAACTTTACGAGGATCCTTGGTGGGGAAAAGAGAGTAGATTGTTGTTATTTTGGTTGAAACGAGAATTTAGTTATTAGTTATTAATGTTTGTGTAATTAATATTTTATTATGTTAATAGGGTATTGTTATATAAAAAAAAAATCTTTCAAACTTTGAAAATTGTAGAGTTTTTCATATATGAAAGAGAAGGGATATGTATGACTTTCTCAAAATTGGTTTCATTTATTTTTGTTAAAAGAGACTTAATAAATGTTTGGCAAACCAAATTGATTTAAGTGGACATTAATAATATAGTTTATCATTTCTATCAATTGAGTTTAATTTGGGTGATTGGGAGAAATGTTGTCATTTTCCTCACCAAGATTCAATTCTTACACGTAACTTATTAAGCTCATAATAAATATTTCTTATAATAACTTCAATCGCTGTTATCTCCTCAAATATTAAATCACGTGTATTCATCATGAAAGATAAAAATATTTCTCATAAAAAACTAAAAAAAATCTCATTATTCTTTTTAATATTAACTTAGCAAACTTCAAATCTTTTATTATTATTAATTTATTCATATATCGTAATATTTTTTAATGAAAAAAATATTAAAAAAATAGCTTTATGGGTTTCATATTGTGGTTAATAATTTAACCTATACCTATAACCTATATTCTAAAATAATAGTTAAAGTAACTTTGATGGTTTCTCATTAATTTGTGTTGAATTTATTTAACATATAATTATAACTATTCTATATATAGAGGTGAGGAACCGATAACAATAATTATTTAAATTCCATTTAATTTTCAAGAAAAATTTATTTATTGATTTAAAAATAATATATAAATTTCTAATTTTTATCATAAAAATTTTGTTTTATGATAATATATTTTTATTCACATTGTAACTATATATGATTTTACCCCGGATGCGGGTGATTGGACGGGTGTCATGGCAAGGCCACATGACAGCCATGTGCCTCTGCGTGCCTGAGGCAAGACTTCATATCAACTCGCCGCCATGGAAGATCGGTACAGAGAGCGCCTAAAATTGCATTCAATGCAACGTTGGGTGAAAGGGAGAAACTGCAATTTGCAGTTATGGCGGACAGAAACCAAGGGAAGGAAGGTTTTGTTAAATTGGGTGTTGATCCGGGCCACAGGGATCATTACGCTGTGTGCCGATACAATCCACAGGACTCAGCTCCAGAAGGGAAGCATTTGCGCTCTGTTCTTGAGGGGCATCTGCGCTCAGTGGAATGGCGTCTGCGTTCAGTTGAGGGAGGTTTGCGTTCAGTGGAATGGTGTCTACGTTCAGTTGAGGGATACCTGCATTACAAGTCTGCAAATTTGGTTCGGGGCAGTCTCCTACCTTGCTTCCACCCTGATCCTGCAATTCCACAAGGGCCCGCTGCTCCCGCAAAGATGGTTCGAAGGAGAGGACCTGCTCGAGGAAGGCCGTCTCAGCCTCCATCCTCAAGGCCTCGCCTTCCTTGCTGTCGTTGTCGCTGCCACGAAGGGGTTCAGGCCAACCCCATCCAAGTTTGTCAATTTTTGGAGACGGGAGGTTCTAATAAGGAACCAGCCCCTGCACCTGCATTCGGCTCAGCCATCTTCACATTTGGCAGTTCGATGGACAAACCACGTATCAATGCACATGTCTCGGTTTTTTTCATCGAGGAGCCCCAGGAAGATGAAGGAGATTCGAGGAGACAGGAGAAAGCCCCAGGTGGAAGTTCAGCGGAGGAAGGGAAGAAACCGGAGGAGGCACCTGAGCAAGGCCCTAACAGCCCTCAAAACCAGAAAGCATCGACTTCTAAGGAGGACGATGAGGACGAATGGAACGCCCTGAGAGAAATATGGATGGTGTAGGGTGGTCGAGGAAAAGCCCCTGGAGTAGCACTCAGCTGGCTCGTATCCTCGTCATCCAGCTCTGCTCAGGTTCTGTCATGGTTTATGGCTCTGCTCTTAATTTTCCAGTTTCATATCCAAAGCTTCTGCTTTCTTTTGTTGATTTTGCATTGCCTGTCAGGCAAATTGCCGAGAGTCTTATGAGACCCCTGCGTGGGCAGTCCTGTTTTGTTTCCGCGCCCCTGCGAGGGCAGTACTGTTCTGATTTTTTGCCCCTGCGTGGGACTAATCCATCTGGTCAGGTCATTTTGTCCCTTCATGATTAGCTCAAGTCTAGGTGCGAAGCCCCGGTATGGGCAGTGTTTTTTGTGCTGGGTAAACTGAGTCCAAATTGCCACAGTTGGCCATGGACACAATGATTTCATGACTGTAAAAGTTTCACTGTACATAATATAATAGCGTAGTTTTACTGAGAAAAAAAAAACTATATATGATTTTAATATCATATCTAAATTTTATTGTATTTTTCTTTTAGTTTAGTAATTTAATTTAATTTTTATGTTCATTTATAATTAGCTAAATATAATAATAATATTATCGGTTAACTAGTTTTTCTCAAATTAATATATAATAATATTTTTATTGGTTAATCAACTTTTCCCAAATTAATATGTAGAATAAATTAAAAAACCAAAATTATCTTTTTGAAGAGGATTAGTAAACGAAGATAGTTGGTATTTTTTTTGAAAAAAAAAATTTGTTGTGTTTCTTTTAAGATATGATTTTTAATTCAACCTCTTTAAAATAATTAAAAAAAAAAAAAACAAACATTATGTTTAAAAGAAATTAGATGAAAAATATCATATGAATTCGAAAATGTCAAACTCATATGTCATTAGGTAGAGTATTTTTTCATGAGTCCAATGTAATCAACTCCACCACTCGAGAACAAATTTAGCCCCAAATCTACTAGGGTAAAAATGGAGTTGTAGGAAAATTTACAAAAGTGGTGTTGAAATTGTTGATTTTAGGACTTAAGAGGCTTGATCGAGCGTATAAATTTGAAATTTAAATAGCTTGATCGAGGTTTTCATAAACTCTTGATCAAGCCATTTACGTGGTTAACAGGAGCTCATAAAGCCTTTATTTTAAAATTGAATTAACTAAAATTAAGCATTTTAAAAATTCCAAATATTATTAGAATTTTTGTTATAATGTCATGTAAAAACCTTATTAAAGTTAATATTAATATTAAAACTAGATATTTCAATACTATCGCGCGCTCTGCTCTCGCCTGCTAGGACTACTGATCTCGCCTTAGCCTTCAATCTTCAGCAATGGCCCCTCCGGACGCTTCACCAGAGGCGGTTGCCGCCCAACAAGACTTTTCTGCCTTGGTTAAATCCTTACCCCCTCAGCGCCCTCGCCCAGCAATCTCTCAGTTTGTAAAGAAGCTAGATGTTTTGCAAGAGGTCAACCTTCCTCCAGCACTTCCTCGCATGGTTGCTCTTTCATTAGCAGAATGAGGTCTCATCGGACAATTCACTGGCCTCTAGCCATCCCCGAAGACAATGCAAAGATGGGTCGAACGAAACTGGTCTGATAAAATACAAGGCAGAATCTTCATCCACTTCTGTAGGAAAGGGTATTTCACCTTCCATTTTGAATCAAGAGAAGACAAGGATCTAATCTTCAGAAACTGACCATATTTCATGGATTCCAGAGGCCTATACCTCAACAAATGGACTCCAAATTTCGACCCCAAAATGGATGTCCCTAGCGTAGTTCCGGTTTGGGTTCGGCTCCCTCACCTTCCCCTCCATTGTTGGGGAGACGAATCGATTCGAGCCATCGGGAATGTTGTTGGAAGATTCATTGACCGTAGTGAGCCAAAAGATAATATGCAAGCTGTGCTCGCATATGTGTAGAAGTTGATCTAGTCAAAGGCCTTCCTGAGGCCATCAAACTCAAAGTAGACGACTTGACGCACATCCAACAATTGGATTACAAGCAAATCCCATTTAAAAGCAAGGTATGTCACGAATATGGCCATTTTTCCAATCGTTGTTCTAAACTAATTGATGTAGAGAATGTTTCACAAGATGAGCAATGGGAAACGGTCAAGAAAAAGAAGACTGCCCCCATCTCCAAGGTAAACCCTGAAGCTGCCCCTCCCAAACCTAATACATCCATCCCCTCCACCTCATCCCTCTCTAACTCCTCCTTTCCCTCTCTAGCCCATCCTCTTCCTCCCCCTTCTTCATCCAATCCTTTTTCTGCCATTTCCCCCCCTGAAGACAAACCCCCTACCTTGCCCCAAGCTGATTCCATTGAGCCCTCCCCCCTCTGCTTATCTCCTCCTCCCTCTCCCTCAAACCTCCCTCTTCTAGACTTACCAGGAGTTCTTTGAAAGAGCACGGAGTGACTATGGATGCACAAAAAAAACAAGGGCCAGGAAGGAAGTTTGCCAAGCAACAGAGAGATGAAAATGCTTAAAAGGATATTGCCATGGGTACTCAGAACCCCATAGAAACCTACATTTTGGGGCAAAACGATAAAGAAACAGTATACAAGGAGCAAGGAGGGCGAGCAACTCTCCATACCCCTCACACTCAATGATGAAAGTTCTATCCTGGAATAGCAAGGGACTAGGGCACCCCTCCCAAATAGTTGCCTTAAAAGATCTTATAAATCATGAGAAACAAGGAATTCTATTGTTACAAGAAACAAAACAAGGACAACAAGAAATGAAAGGAATCATTGGTCAACAAAAGCAGTATAATGACAACATTAGTGAATCAAGGGGTGCCTCCGGGGGAATTGCAACCCTCTAGAACTACAGCATTTGGGATTGCATGACAGATACAGTCAGCCAGCACTAGATTAAAACCATTCTAGAGAATATAATAGATAACCAAAGGATAGTCATCTATAACATATATGCTCCAAACCATTACAGAGACAAAGAGCAGTGTTGGGCTGCCCTCAAAGCAAACATAGACGAAGAAGGAAGCAACAATATTATTCTTAGGGGATACCTCAATCTCATACTCCATTCCAATGAGAAAAGAGGAGGTTGCTTCTTTCCTGACCCTTACAGAACGAAGTTGGAGACCATCATGCAGGATCACGATCTTGTTGATATTTTTCCAAAAAATCGTAGGTTCACATGGAGTAATCGCAGGTTGGGCAAAGGCAATATCATGGAAAGGCTTGACAGAATTATGGTGAATGTCACACTCCTCTCTTCCTACTCCACTGATTATGCCACCATCCTACCCTTCTCTGCTTCTAATCATTACCCCACAACTCTAGTTCTCGAAGCCCACTGCCCCTTAGGGCCCATTCCCTTTAAATACAACCCTCTGTGGAACAGCAGTCTCGTTGTCAAAGAGATCGTCCAAAGCACTTGGTGTTAGCACATAGAAGGATCATCGGGATACATATGGTTAAAAAGGACCAGATACGCCTTAAAGGAATGGGAAAAAAATTTCTACACGGAACTTCAGAAGGACAAAAAAGAGATAAAAAACAAATTGGAAAAAATTCACAGCATAATAGAGGAATGAGGACTCTCCTAGGAATACAAAGACCTTGAAAGCGATCTCTACTTCCAGCTATATCGTGCCAATAGACAGGAGGAGAAAAAATGGAGAATAAAATCTAGGCAGCTATGGCTACAAGGAGGAAACAAAAACTCTGCTTTCTTTCATAAGCAGGCTACCGTCAGGAAAATTAGGAACAATTTACATCTATCATAGATGTAGAAGGCAATCTTCAAACCACTCAAGGTGCTATTAGAAAGGCAGCCTCAGATCATTACAGTGCTCTTTTAACAGAAACGAAGAGGAGGAAGATTACTCAAATCTACAGTAACACCTCCCCACTGAGATCAACAAGGAAATAAATGATAACTTGATCATGGAGATCGAAGAAGAAGCAATAAGAAGAGCTATTTGGACACTCCAACCAGACAAATCTCCTGGCCCAGATGGTTTCCCCATCTGCTTCTACCGAGCTTATTAGGGAATAATAAAAAAAGATCTTGTCAAAATGATAAAATGGACTCAGCGCAAGGGTAAAATTGGAGGTTTCACCAATGCCACCCATCTTGCCCTCCTTCCCAAAGAGAACCGTCCTTCTTCCTTTTCCCAATTTCGACCCATTTCTCTTTGCAATTCATCTTACAAAATCCTAACCAAAATCCTTGCTTCTCGCCTCAAACCTCTCCTCCCCTCACTTATCTCTGAAAACCAAGGAGGATTCTTGGCCTATAGGCAAATTTCCGATTCAATCCTCCTTGTCCAAGAAGCTATACATTCCAGCCAATCTAGAAAGGAAAAAGGTTCCATTCTAAAATTGGACCTAGCCAATGCCTTCGACAGAGTAAGGCACTCATTCCTCATTGTTGTTCTAAAGAAAATGGGGTTTGTTGTGCCTTTCCTTGACCTCATCAAAGCATGCATTTCAGGTCCTTGGATCTCACCTCTTGTTAATGGCAAACCAGGGCCATCTTTCCAATCCTCTCGAGGGCTAAGACAAGACTGCCCCCTTTCCCCTTACCTGTTCATCTTGATGACTGAGTCCTTCAGTAAAGCGTTGGACCACAATCGGCGTGTTGGACTTCTCACAGGTATTAAATTCGGGAATGGAGTCAAAAACATAAACCACTCTCAATTTGCCGATGACACTTTGTTAATAGGAGGAGCCTCCAATATTATAGCCCGTCATTTCAAGGCCCTCTTAGACAAATACATGAGCTACTCAGGAGGTATGGTCAATCAACTCAAAAGTTGCATCTACGGTTGGAACACTATAGCTCAAGTCCTCCATAACATCACCAACACTTTTGGGGTTCCTTGCAAATTAGACTGGAAGAACTTCACTTATCTGAGCATGCCAGTGAGTGCTGGTCCTCTAAAAGCTGAAGTTTGGGATACTATCATAGAGAAAATGAAAAGGAAAGTGCAGCAATGGGGTTCCACTTGGCTCAATCTAGCATGCCGCATAGTTCTCCTGAAAACATGTCTCTCTTCTTTACCCTTATATCAATTCACGCTTCTGCAAGCCCCTGCCATTTTTCATCACAAAATGGAAATCATCCTTCACCATTTCCTTTGGCAAGGGGGGGGAAATTAAAAAAATAAATTCAATCTTGTAAGTTGGAAGCAGGTCATTCAGACCCAAGATCATGGAGGCCTAGGAATTAGATCTCCCAAGTTCCTAAATCTGGCTTTTGGTGGCAAGATCGTTTGGAGATTCATTAGTGGCCACTCTGCTTGGTGGAAAAGTGTGTTGGAGGCCAAATATATAAACTTTACAAGACAACACCTCTTGGATTACGATATCCCTAACAGAGTTTGCTCTAAAATCTGGAGATTGTGCAAGAAAGCAATCCCCTTCCTTGCCCAAAACATTTCTAAAGTTCCCAAGGGCAGCATCAACATCAAAATCGGAGTAGATAGAATAATGTGACAACAGCCTATCAACAGCCAACCTGGAACTGATCAAATTCTCTCCTTCTTTGACAACATAGGGCTTCATTACTTGGATCAGATTTCTCAATGGGATACCCAATCTCAGATTTGGACGGGATGGACCTTTCCAGCCATACCCATAGACCTCAAAGCGAGTTTTTCTAATCTCCTAGCTCACCTTCATAGCATAGTTCCTATTAAAAAAAATGGTATCGATGGCTTCCGTTGGGATCCTTCAGGCTCCAATTACACAATTCAAGCTGCCCATCAGTATATTTGTAGCAGTGAACACCCCATGCCCATTTAGACGCATTGGAAAATTGTCTGGAAGTCAGAGGCCATCCCAAAAATTAAATTCTTCATCTGGGCTCTCCTAAAAGGGAAAATTCTCACTTCTGACAACTTGCAAAAGTGAGGCATTATTGGTCCTTCCTGTTGCCCAAATTGCCAAGCTGTTGAAGAAACCATCCAGGCACCTCTTCATCGCCTGCCCCTTTACCACCACCTATTGGAGAGAAATCTCCTTCAACGCCCATCTCCCCTGGAACCCCCATAACTCTATTGGAGAAGTTCTGCGCCTCTGGAAGAAGAACTATCCGTGGCAACAAAAGAAGAACAATATCGCCAAAAGGGTTTGGGATGCTCTTCCATATTCTCTTCTGTGGAACATATGGTTGGCAAGCAACCGCATGGTCTTCAAAGACAAAGAAACCATCACAATGAAATTATGTAACAAGGTAAGGAGTGTTACTTTAGAAACCATCTCAGTCAAAAGTCAAAAGAAAATTGACATCGCTGACCTCTGTGTTGAAGAAAGGAACTTCATAGGCTATTTGTTGGACAAAAGTAACAGCAGCTAAAGCGAGAGTAACATTAGCAACCAACTCAACAACTCTAATCATGGTTGGAAAGTAAGATTGAAAGGTGAGGAGTTCTCAACTTGGCTTAGAAACAACAACACCTACTATCTCTTCTTCGATGGTGCTTCCAAATCTAACCCTGGAACAACAGGGGCTAGTGGAATCATCTACAATGCCAACGGAGATATCAAAATGACTTATGAATGGGGATTAGGCCCCCTCTCTAATAATAGGGCTGAAGCTCTAGCTCTATACCAAGGGCTCGTCCAGCTTCAAAAACTTGGCATAAACACTACAATGATCCTTGGCGACTCGGCTGCCATCATTAGTCTAATGGTTCACAACCGAAATGCGTCCAATGTGCTACTGCAATAAACTATCAACCGGTGTCAAGCTCTCACACAACAAATGACAGACCTCCGCTTCTACCATGCTCTTCGAACTTTCAACAAGGAGGCAGACACTTGTGCCAATAGAGCGTGTAACAGATCCATAGTCAATCTCCTATGCAACTCAATCGAATCCCAACAATATCTACCATGATCGGACACATATCAATGCTCAAAACGACCCGCAGCAAATAAATTGTCACTGACACTCGCAGCATCCTCAAGAAGATTCAGGTCTTAGTCGCTGCTAAAATCCACCTTGATATTCGACAACATTATGTTTTCTTCACCAAATCTATAGAAACGATCCACCCAACTCCTTTTTGTCCCATCGCCCATGCTGTTTTGCCCCGCCCTTTCCTCCCCTGTGATCCTTCTCGTATTCTTCCCGTGATCTCTACCCCATTCTCCCTTAACCCCTCGTCAGACCCCTTGTCAGAACCCGCCTTCTTATCCGCTCTCTCCTTCTCTCATTTTTGCATCTCCTCTTCCCCTGGGCCGCATTCGTCCCTTCTGTCGTTTGCTCTCAGAAGTTCCTCTGCTCTGAGCCATCGCTCCCCTTCTCTCTTCACTATCACTCCACCTCCAAGCTCCCTCTTCCTAGGCTCGTTGGTTCAACAGTATTGCAACGCTCTAATCTTTCAGAGCACTAAGAACAAAGTTTGGCCTCCCACAATGGCAAGAAGTGAAGACTACCTCCACTGCGCTAATCTGCAAGCAGAATTGGAACAAATTCGTGCTAACTAGAAGATTTTGGATTCCAAAATCGACACCCATGCCCTGATCACTAGCGAGAAGCATGATGTCGGCCTCAATCTTTTTCCACAGAGTTTCTTCACTTCAGGAGCAGTTTAATGATCTCTCCAACAGATGCAACTATGCCCAGAAGTCCATCGACATTCTGAAGTTCATGATGGAAAAATAAGCGCTCCCAACACTAGCTCTTCAAGCCTAAGGAACGCAGAAGTTGACAGCAAGCCCGAAGATTCTACAGCCCACTAGATCAGTGATATAAACATAGACTAAGCATGCTTTGCAAATTCCGTTTCTTGTTATTCTAGTTCATTAGAATCTATACTTGTTTAGGTCTTCCAAAAGTCAAGAATGACAAGAGCAAAGAGGAATTTTGTCTTCCCTGTATTATTTCCTTGCTTTGCTTTCTCAGCATAATGCCTTGTAATACAGGAGCTCAACCTCCTCAATCTTTTTTTTTGGAATATAAACAGCAACCGATTATGTAAAAAAAAAGTTAATATTATTATTAAAAGAATATTATTATTATTATTAAATTAAACGATGAAATGATATTAATATAAAAAATTAATATTAATGTATATTAATTATTAATTTTAATTAATTTTGGATTAGCATAATACTAGCACAACCATATTAATAAATATGGTTGATATACACCATAGGTGTTAACAAAAGGGTTGACCATTAACACAAAAAGAGTCATACAAACTGACTCAATATACGTTAATTTTATTTAACCTAATCTTTTTATAAATCTAACATAATAAAATATATATCATATCGTAATGAAATATATAATATTTTTAAAATCATGAAGTAATCAAAACCTAAAGCTACCTTTAAACAAATAAAACCTAAACAGTTTCAATTGGAAGAAATGAAGCGCTCTATGTATTTTTGATGGAGATAGCTGGAACATTAATGTTTTGGAAAATTTTAGATAATATTTTCATGGAAAATTATAATTTTCCCTCCAGATGAATATACAACACACATTTGAAATCTTGCATTTTAAATATGTATTATATAAAAAACTTAAATTGTTTTATGCTATATATATATATATTCAAAGTCTTTTAAAATTTTTGAAATATAGAGTGGGAGAGTGGGAGAGAAAGGTAAGAGAGCGAGAGGGGAACTCAAAGATGGAGAGAGCGAGGGGAGGAGAGAGTCTCTGAGAAAGTGAGGGAGCTCAAGAGATGGATTTGGAGGAAAATATGGGGAAGGAAGAAGTTCAAGATATATAGAGAGAGAGATAGAGAGAGAGGGGGAGAGAGAGATGGAGAGAAAGCGTGTATGTTTGAGGGTGAGATAGAAAGACAAAGAAGGAGATATGGAGAGAAGGAGGAGAGAGAATGAGAGAGGGAGGGAGATAGTCAACAGAGTTGCAAGACGAAGCGAGAGAAAGATAGAGAGAGAGACATAGGGGATAGATAGAGGGAGGTGGGAGAGAAAGGAAGGGAGAGAGGACTTGAGAGGGAGGGAGAGAGAGATGGGGTTAGAGTGGGAGAGAGAGGGAGGTAAGAAGAAAGACATATAGAGAGAGAAAAGTGGAGAGAGAGCGAGAGGGAGTGGCAAGGGAGATGGAGAGAGAGAGAGGGGGAGTAACAAGGGAGATGGATAGAGAGGGAGAGAGGATAATACAAGGGAAGAGAGATAGAAGGGGAGACGAAGGGAGAGAGAGAGAGGGAGTAACAAGGGAGATGGATAGAGAGGGAGAGAGGATAATACAAGGGAAGAGAGATAGAAGGGGAGACGAAGGGAGAGAGAGAGAGAGAGAGAGAGAGAAATAATGTGTATGTTTGTGGGGTGATATAGAGAGATGAAGAAGGAGAGACATAGGAAGACAGAGATATAGATGGAAGGGGGAGAGAGGGAAGAATAGAGAGATAGAAGAAGGGAGGGAGGGAGAGATAGATATGAAAAGAGTGTGTGTGTTTTTCTGGGGGATGAGATAGAGAGACAAAGAAGGAGAGATGGAGGGAGAGATCAATATAGATGGAGGGGGGAGAGAAAGGGAAGAAGATTTCTTTCACTAGATGCATTTATTTTAGTGTAAAAATGTTGATTTCTAATCCTATTGGATCTCTTGGAAATTAGATGCATTGATTTCTATGTCGATGTTGATTTCTAATTCTATTTCATTGCTTGCATTAGATGCATTCATTTCATTAAAAATGTTAATTTATAATCTTGTTTGATTGAGCTTGCATTAGATGTAGTGATTTCAGTGTAGATGTTGATTCCTAATCCAATTTGATTGCTAGCACTAGATTAATTAATTTCAATGTAGATGTTGCTTTCTAATCCTAATTTATTGTTTGCAACATTAGATGCATTGATTCCAATGTAGATGTTGATTTCTAATCTTATTTGATTGTTTGCATTAGATGCATTGATTTCAATGAAGATGGTGATTTCTCATAAATGATGTAACTAGATATATGATGTGCATTAATTTGAAAGTAATTAGTTTAACATTGTGCATTGATTTCAGTGCAAGCACAAAAAAAAGTATTGATAGCGTGCATTATGACTAAGCTTTTGTAAATAATCTCAAACAAAATAAAATCAATAAAACTTGTATTTGTAATTTTTACATTTCCAAGTCTTTTAAAAATGAATATATAATGTATTTCAATCATATTTGAGTTTTTAAAAATTGAATAAAACTTAAATTTCCATCATAAGGAATTGATTGAAATACTTAGATAACTACTTGTAAATTTAGGAAAGTTGATAACATTATATAAAATTATAGAAATGTTGTCATATATTGTTGTTTGACCTATATATTAAATTTCAATATGATTGACTTATACCATGTTATGACTAAGCTCTTGTAGATAATCTCAAAATAAATAATGTTGAATAAAACATATTTGTTGTTTCAACAATGTAAACTTTGAAACGGGAACCCATACTGTTACCCTTTTGTAGAGATAGCAAGAAAGTGACTTGATTTCGAAAAGGGGTTATGCAGAACACACGTGTTTTTTAAAGCTTATTTTTTGGCACTATAATTTTTTTTTTATGTACATTGCGTTTTATAATGGTAGTGTTTTTTATGCTGATTTAAAAACGTGGTAATTCTACACCATACCCTTTTTTTAAAAGGTTTTTTTTTCAACCTTTTTAATTTTCTAATGTATGAAACGTAAATAATTAGTTTGTAAGCTTAATAAATTTTTGAAGTGGTCTTTTTCTTCATATTTTCTTGTTTTTATTTTAATTTTATTTTTTTTGTAGTGAGGTTTTTATTGTTTCCATATTTAAAGAAGAAGGTTGATATTCTGAATTTTTGATATTCTACATATTCATACATTGTTAATTAATTTTTTAATCCACAAGAAATAATTGTTTCTAAAAAACAATATTTTCTAACAATTGACATAAAAATAGCCATTTTTAACATAAATATAGTTAAAAAACTATACGTTTTGATAATTTTTTGCTACAATTGACATGCGAAAATCACAATTTTTATACGAAAATTTTAACTAAAAATAGTTAAATAATAGGTTTTTTTATGAATTTCATGTCAAAATAATAATAATAATCATTTTTTTTTTCAAAAAATAATGGTTAACTTAAAAATTAATGCGAAAATCACATATTACAAATATTGAACGCATAACAACCTTAATTGAGTGTATATTCTTCTCATAAAATGTCAATGTCAAAACATTGCAAGTATAACTACTTAATAGTTACAAAAAATGAGTTTGATTTTCAAGCATAACTTAAATTTAATCAACACTGTCACGTAATCCAAACTCTTCGTCCTTTAGAGTTTCATCATTGTTTTCTTCCTCAATATTTTCTGCTTCCTTTTGCTCATTTTTGTCTTCTAATGGATCCTTTATGTATGCCAATCTCCCAATGTATGTCTTTCCAAACATCCCATGTAATGGTGGTTGAAGTTCCTTTGCCTTTTTTGCCACACGTGATTCACTAAAGTCCCCTTTCTTCAACCCAATTTCTTGCATTGCATCTGGAAGAAATTG
>APFE030662191.1:0-14645 GCA_000404065.3 Pinus taeda | reverse complement strand
ACCCTATCCTATTCCAAACTCTGCATTTCCAGACATAGATTCTGTATTTTCACATGGATTTTTGGACTCCCAATCCAGGGTCTTGTATAGGAGTCTCATGTAATCTCATTGCTATTTCCAATGCTTCAGCCTGGGTGGAAAGTTTCTACTGTGACAACACCGTCCTCAAGTGCGATGTCAGAGATACCACAAACCATGTGCAACGCTGTCCATCCGTGAACCTCATATTGGCTTCGCAAATCATACTCTTCAGTCATTGATCTAGATCCTAGGGGGGTCTCACCTGGGAGCATTGCGATCTCTTTAAACATGATGATTGATTGGTTTTTTGACATTGGCCTAATAAATTCCCTATTCAACGCAGCCTGGATTTATGCAATTGTTCCGTTTGGGTGGTCATTAGAATGCTTGATATACCATGTTAATGCACGATCCTGCAACACACTTACCAGTGTGGCTTTCTTAATGTTGTCATCCATGACACCTTTTGCTTCCCATACTGCTCTTACCACGAACCAGAATTGGTCCAGAGCTTCATTCCCTACTCCTCTTAATATTGGAGTGGGTGGAGATGGAGGTGAAGGGGGGTGAAACGGGTGGCGGTATGGGTGGAGGTGGTAAATGTGGAATTTGCTACCTTATCAAACTGACCATGCTTCTTGGAGAAACCTTCATGAGCTTGTCCTCGCTCTCCCGTGGGGGTGAAATTAAGGGACTATTTTCTAATTCTTCACTACTTCCGCTTTTGTAGATCTTCTCGCTCTGCATAGTCCCAAACATTAATTTATTCGCATAACCCACTTTTCACACAATATCATCTTAATCCAAGTGTTCAAAGTTTTAATATACTTACCTCGCGATCCCTTGAGAAAACATCGTTCTACCTCATTGTAGATAATGGTCATGTCTACCGCAAACTCAGTGATAAATCCTCCTATTATCTGGCCGAGCCAATGGTCCACATCTCATGCGATCTTATCTTCTGATGCTTCTAATCTTCGCACTAATTCTAGAGTCTGCACTATTGGTTTGTCGAGCCTACACCTTCCTTGGTTTTCTTCTAACTTCGCGATCCAATCATACAGCTCAGAAGGAAAGGATGCAAAGAAAATTTCATGGATTTCCGTATACAAGTAATGCTCCAACCACTGTTCCTTAGATACTCACGGAGTTTTGTTTTCATGTGTCGTGAACTCATGACTTTTCTTGTCCAACCACTCTTCAATTTCATTCTTTGTTGGGTTCCAGTGACACGGCATTAGACATCCCTTATGCAGATCCCGGTCCCAACAATTGAACCATTTGTTAGCTTGTATGGGCCTGACCTAGGTTTGGAGGTGATTTAGCCAAAAAAATCCGGAAAATATCGGCCCTTTCGGCAACAATCCACAGTGCGCGGACTGAGGTCTCACCCGAGGTAGTATGGTAGGGTGCTGGAACTAGGTTTCCGCACCCTAGGGATGCCTTGATGATTTTTGGGGGGTTCGCGATTCGACCCTTCGCACACACTACTTCGCGCAATTATCTATCCCTTGCAACCATGAAGATGCCTTCAAGGAGCTCTATCTGCAGCGTGCAAAGAAAGTATTACCCTGATTCCTTATACTTAATGCATTATTATTATAGTACTTAACTTATATGTGTGAGCCCAGTTTTCTTATTTATGATTAAACATTCATATAAGTGCGTGCAATCATCAAATAGTATAAATGCATAAAAGTAAGAGGAAACCTAGATACAGAGTATTTAGAATCAACCTTGTCTTTATTAATATTCAATCCTAATTACAGATTCAACACTGCCCTGCGCACTCAACTGCATGGGTCCGCAAACTCAACTATAGACTCTAATAGGCTTCTGTGCACTCAGTTGTAGAGCGTCTTCCTACTACTACGACCCAATACACTTCGAATCCTACTCTAAGCTCAAACCATTCCTTTTATACTCTCTCTATCTTCTACTCCCTTTACAACTTAGAGCCTTGCTCTATTTATACAATCCCATGGTCCGCGAACCATGGGTAGGCCAACATGACTTTACATTTCATTACAATATTTTAGGGTGGACAACCCTATAACTCATCCTATACTTTGCGCTCTGCGTTGGTAATTCACGGAGTCTTACAAAACCTTTGAACAAAACTTGGGCTTTAAGCCCCAAAACATGCTGCAGGGGGGATTCCATGCCCAACACAAGACTAGGAACTATCCTCATCTCTCTATTTCATTTTTAATGAGGTTGATACAGGAAGAAACTGTTCTTGGGACCCTGTTCATGACCATATAAGAACATGGCTCTGAATAGGTCTTCACTAGACAGAAGAACCACACTTTGGGAGGAATATATGTCATTTGGTACCAAAGACAGATTGGGTTCCAACTCGACATGAAGCAAAAAGTGTCATGTTCGAGAGTGAGTTGTCGACATGGCTAATAGATTTCCAAATCTTTCCCCCACCATTTTTGGCAAGTACCCAAATTATTTTTTCATTGCAATCTTAAAGCGGATAGCATATGCTTGCACTATAAGTTCATCCTTAGGATGAATCTAACCTAGTGAGTTTAAAAATCCCTAGGAAGGAGAAGCTCATGTTCGTCATGGTGATGAATCCGATGTCATCTAATAGTTTAACGAGTCTGATAAAGGTGTAACTCGGTATCTTTTTCATGTTTAGAGAGTTTGAAAAAGACACGTAAAAGAAAACTCCACATGGTCCCTTTTCGTACATTTGTGTTTCTCGAGCCTAAAAAGGTAGAAAATGATACTTGAGAGAACTGCTTGACCATTTCAGTCAAGGAGTACCTTTTTCATAAATAGTGCCTCCCAGCCCAAAAAAGGGGTAAATGTTTCGTATCCTTTAACGAGTTCAAAACAACAAGGGCTCGACCATCTTTTCGTTCTTAAAGGGTTAGAAAAGAGCTGAAAGCAAACCCTAGATTTTATTTTCTTTTACGATTCAAAATGGAAAAACACTCATAAATATTTTCATATGAGTTTAACGAGTCGAGAAAATAGCTGAAACGTGACTCCTCCTGGAGGAATGAGTGGTATAAAGGGTAGCAACTGGTTCCGACAATGGAGGAACTTCTCAAAACATGTAATGGTCAAGAGGCTGGCTAAAAAAGACACTCATCACTATGGTTCCTCATGAAAGGAAAAACAACCAAGTGAAAGCATATGATTGGCCAAAGAGATGGTGGCAATGGAATGAAACAACCAAGGCTCATCTAACAGAAATTAGCTGATGAAAATGGCAATCATGAGATGTAAATTGGGCATGGGTTCATTTTTACACAAGCTTGAACCATGAAGAACTCTCCTTGGATTTGGTTTCATGTTTACACAAGCTTGAAATGAAAAATTGTGCTTGATATAATTTCGCATGCCCCGAACATAATGACTCAATCGAGATACAGTAAAATTATAAATGTGGACACGAACGAATTCCTCTAGCCCGATAATGGGTCTAGCCACAACAAATACATTCTATGGAATATTTCCTTAGGTTATAATCAATCAAGAGGGCCTACCTCTTGGTCGCTTATCCTGCTTGATGATGTCCTCACTTGCTCGCTCCAGCAATCTCTCGCTTCCTTCTTCAAGCTCCTGAAATAGGTAAACAACAACAACACACAAATATATAATAGACAAATTGCAATTCAACCTACTTAACAAGTCAAGAAATATTAAGTCATGGATGTGTGATATTACAAAACATGTAGGAAATCAATTGATAGTTGCATATATTAATATCAAAGAGAGATTACAACCATTTGTCTTCACATTACAGTCTTCCTCTGACAAGACCAGGTTCCCACACACTTCTGCTAGCATTCCATGATGAATTCAAACAATAATAATTTAAAATATATTCCCTTAAGGTTTCACTCCAAATCAAAATACACTTCTCCCTCACACAACTAGGTAGCTACAACTAGTGATATCTTGCTTGTCTACTCCAAAATAGCATCAACACTTTGCAACTATAACACTCACACTTAGCCAAAAACTATCAACTGTTACTAGTTTGTGCTTGGGAAGAAGGGAGGTTTATATAGGAAATATGGATGGGAGATGGATCCTCTTCTCATGGAAGATGGATCCTCTTCTCATGGGATAAGGACTTATCCCTTGAGGTAGTTCCATAATTATAGGTGAAAGGAGCCCAAACTTTCATCCTCGACCCCATCTCGTCAAACCATTTACCAGACTTCCGTTACAGAGCTTCTAGAGCTGGACACTTTGGCTCTAATTTACAAAACTTTCCATAACAGGACCGACACGACTGAGACACAGCCCAGTCACTCCAGTCGGCACGAGGGGTAGTGCTAATCTCCGCACATCAGCACGTGGGAGACAAAGGCGATTAGTGTCGGTCTTGTAAACTGGGCAAAACAGAAGTTTCAGGGGAAATGGTGCAAAAGGGAAATGATTTGCTGATGAAGAGGGACATAATGGGAGTTTATTCATGAAGGAAAAGCTTGTGGGGTTCACTGTAGAGTTCCTCTGGGATCAAGGAATGGGGAGTACAAGTATAGTGAAAAAATGCTATGTAACAGGCTAGCACGTTTTCATGCATGTTTTGTAGATCTTTGTAAGACTATTCTTTCATAATTTGTAATGCATGTTTGTTTCACTTGTACTAAAATAGTTGAAATACTTCGGTTGTTTTAGTACTTACATTGTTGGGAATGTGTTGTATTGGTTATCACTGTTGTCTCATCCTTGTGGACTACTCCGCAGGATATTAGAAAAACCTTTCTTGTTCACTGGTTATAACGACCATCACATTCATGCGGACTACTCTACCAAATGGTGTACATGTTTTCCCGTGTAATTCAGTTTTAATGACTGTCGCATCCATTGTGGACTATTCCATTGGATGTTTTACATACCTATTTTGGTTTGTGTGTGTCTCTTCTTGGGTGGTACTACTACCTCTAACTTAGAGAACCTAGACACAAGTTACATTATGGACCCACCAAACACACTCACCCCACTTTTCCAAGATAACAACATAGCATTCTCAAGTGTTGAACAATAAGAGCCAAGGAAAATCCCTAAGATAGTGGAAAATGGGCCATCGTACCAAATGGGACTCCTACAACAAATGGTGTGAGGCCTAGTTGGGACTTCATACCGAGGAGATCCCCTTAATGTTGGCAGGTCTAGCACCATCAACAAAACATTCTAAACTCTATATTTTGAAACATATCTCTGTTGAAGAATGTAACTAGTATTGATCTTCATAATTGTATTTAAGGCATGACGTAATGTATTTATCAAATGGAAATAAAATTGAATTTTATGGACCTATTAAAGCATGGGTTTCATGCTTCGGTGAATGGCCAGTAGTTCAAAGCACTCATTGTGTGCTCTAGGATTTTATTTTAAGTCAAAGACAAAGTCATAAACACTTATTGGGTTTTCCATGTCAAGAAATAATTTTTTTTATTGTAATTGAGTCATTATTTCCTCCACCATCACGTCAACCTTCCCTCAAATAAAGTCGGCTTCAAAAGGGACATCTTTGAATCAATATATATACCAAGCATTCAATCTACTTTGGATTATGTGAAGCATGATTTGATTCTGCAATTAATAGTGCCAAGAAAATGGTGCAAATTCTAATGGAAAAAGGAGAAAATGTCAAGCGAAGGAGTGGGAAATAAGTCTAAGAAAAAGACAAAATTTTATACCACAAGTATGAAGCATCCATGACCTAATTACAGGGGCCAAAGGTTCAGAACATATCTCAAAAATTGTAGGACCAAAGTGAAGAACCGAGCTTCAGGATTGTAGAAAGAGCTTCAAGCAAGGAAATGTCAGGACAACTTGATGTGTCTCCATGGGATGTTGACTTGAAGGATGGAGGAGAATTTTTGTACTAGTCAAAAGGTCTAGGTTGTCTCAATTTGATTTTCTAGTGGAAGAATTTGATTGGGTTTTCCCCTTCAAAGGGGTTTTTCCCTGGATGAGTGCCTATATCTTGTGTTCGTGATCTTCATTGTTTGGCATTTGTCTTAATGAGAAGAATATAATAATTGAAAGAAGAAATAATAAGAAAATTCACAAGAAAATGTCCAAGAAAGAGGAATCAAAATGATAAAAATCCTAATTAAGCTACCTTAAAGGATTTCTCAACATGGTATCATAGCAAGGGCATTCACATAAAGGGAAGTTAGAAGGTCACTAAAGGCTTCAAGATATCAAGGGGACATTAAATCTCTAAGTCTAAGCTCCTAGAGGAAAGGCTAATGAATTTTAGGCTCACCTATTTCATGGTGTCTAGGTCGTCGGCCTATGCAAAGAAGAACAAAGTCATTAAGGCCATTGTTTTGGAATACTGAGAGGCTAAGATAATAGCCTTGTCAAGATTGAGTATTCTAACGAAATAAGAAATGGTCTAGGATATAAAAAATCCATACTTTTTGGCACCCTCATTCACCATAACCAAAAGCAAAGGTCTGTGCATCACCTAGGAATATGAAATTATGCATGTCACTTCTATGAATTTATATCTCAGATACCGAATTGGTTGAAGGCATTATAGGCCTCATTGAAGGGTTGTTTTGAGCATTGGTCTTATTGAAAGAGGATTGAGAACCATTCTTCATAACTGTGCATGAAAACAACCAAAGTCTGAACTATATAAAGAGATCTTGTAGGCCTAATTGAAAGGCTACAACCACCTTGGAAAAAGGAAGCTGAGACCTCCTCTAGTTATGGATCCAAGTATATTTTGAAGCCACCATCACATTCATCAAGAAGATAAAGGACATATTCATATAATTTACTGAGGGTCGAATTGTTTGGTGGATCTATCACTTATCAACCTTGGAGATAATTTTGCAAGCATATAGAATGGCATAAAAACCACAAAGTAGTGACAGCTCTGTACATACCTATAGTAGTATAAATGACGAGTTTGGTATTTAAATGATCCACTATTCTGAGCATATATATACATAGAATTCAAGCCTAAATGATAGAACAGTGAGCTGACCTATGGAGCCTCTTCATCTGACATAGAAAGGATCCAGTATGTCTTCATTTTGCAAGAAGAGGTAAAAAACTCTGCAGAACATTTATCCTTCAAAGGTATGTAAGTTTTTGAGGTATGTATAACTTGATTTTTTTCTATATCTAATTGCTAGTATGTCTCTAGGAATGGAAAATATTCATTAAATATTGTTGATATCTAGGAATAGTACGTATTATAATCTCTCTATCATTCACTTGTTCCCTCTTAGAAACCTTGTCTCACAATTGTCTAGAGTTTATAGATATTCCATGATATATAACTCTTCTTGGAAATAATGAATTTAAAAGATATCTAGATTTTGTAGCTCAAATCCCTAGAGATTCACTCTAATGAAAATTTCTAGATAATTATCACACTATTGTACTTACATATTTTGGTTCTGATTGTCAAGAAATACTACAGGTATATATTAAGAATGGTGACTTGGTCAATCAAATCCTTAAAGCACAAGTTGAAAAATAAGGAGATGAACTATGAAGATGTTATCATATTTTAGAGGGGGGCCTTCATTAAGGAAAAATTATCATATTTGTAAAAGGAGTAACTCAAGGTATGTACAAAATTTTACAGTAAATACTCTTCATATTACAAAGTGCGGCCATTTTGAAATTTGTTCTATACCACTAACTCTTTCATGTCTAGGATTTTGAATTATTAAGATTATTGTTTAAGGTGATTAATCTTTAGATTAAATCAACCTTTTTATATTCTTTATCTCTTGTTTACTGTAGTGAAACCCTGAGCTTTAGGGTTCACTATAAAACCTTATCCTTTCAATGCTTAAAGTATACTAATGATGAAACCCTAGTCTACTTAGGGTTTGTTAATAAAGTTTAGAACCTGTAATGAAATCTTACTCTCTTGATGTTTATGGATTGTTAAACACTAACCTTATTAGGGTTTGTTATTGATGTTTAAGTTATCTGATAAAACCCTGTATTTTAAGGTTTGTTGAATTAGGGTTTATGAAAAAACCCTTGCAATAGTCAAATGAAAAACCTAGGTGTATGAACTTCTGCATGATTGAAACCCTAGGCTAATTAAACTGTTGTATATCTAATTTTTGAAAATAGGTGTGTATCTTGGGTTTACAATAAAAACCATAGTAAGAGATTGATACAAGAATGGATCCCTAGATATGAAATTCTAATATACTAATATTAATTGTTGATGATTAATTAATCTAGGGTTTGTGACAAAACCCTAGTAGAATTTGACATAAAGTTCTAGGGCATAATTTTGAACATATAAAATGCTATTATTGGATTGCTAACTAGATTTAATTGTTTATATCTAAAGTTTTTTTGCAACAAAAACCCTAGCAAGTTGTTGAAGTCCAAAATATAAAATATTAACCCTTGTTGGCTATGAACCTAACTAGATTTAGGTATTTGATGTCTAAAGCTGGGTTGTTTTTTATGTTTCTTTTGTAATGACATGATTTTGATATAGTTGACTTCATGCTCTTATATATACATATTTATACTTGGTTGTACTTGTTACTATAGATTTTAAGGTACATATTCTTCAATATGTTGAAGATATTTGGTGATGAATTGATGATTATCTTGAGCAGAATATAAAAGATGTAACCCTTGTTGGTTGTGAACCTAACTAGGTTTAGATATTTAATGTCTAAAGCTTGATTATTTTTTATGTTTCCGTTGTAATGACATGATTTTGATATAGTTGACTTCATTCTCTTGTATATAGATATTTGCACTTGTTACGATAGATCTATAGGCACATAGTCTTTAAGATGTTGAAGATACTTGGTGATGACTTTATGATACTGTTGAGCATAATGAAAAGAGGGAGCTATAAGAATATTGGTGACATTAAAGAATATATGTTGCCAAGTGAAAATAGAAGGAATGATGTCCAATAAGGTTGAAGATCTTTGATGATATGATGTTACAATAAAAGCTTGCTTATACTATAGAAAGTGTTCTAAGGATGTCTTGGTCGAATTCTACATTTCTAGACACTTGAGCTTGTGAAGTACTTTCCTAAGCTACAAACATCAGCGTGTGTTAAATTTTCTGAGTGCGATATTGTTATTTTCTTTAGATAATCACATTATATCTTTTCATCATTCACATATATATTGAATTCACTCCACAACATCATAACACCATTATATTAGATGAAATTATGTAGAAAGAACAATATGAGTAACAATGCAATGAAACATAAAGGAACAACAAAAGAAAAGAAAGCACACATAGAGACACTAGGATTTGGTTGGAGACTAGGGTAAAACCCCACAAGGGGTAAAACACAAAATTCTACTTCTGCTTCTATTAGATTTCATCAATGGTTCACCTGAGATACAAAGTACATCATTATCATTGTAGATCATATCAGATCATCTATGGTCAATCTAAATGGGTTCACAACTATGTTTGTGAAAAATATGAGATACTGCCATCTGACTCTAATAAGGATACAACTGTGTATGTCATGTTTTGAGGAAAGACTAACCATATTGTCATTAAAGTTGCAAAAAAAATATTGTTGATAAACAAACCCTACATACAATGATAATGACAAATTGTAATTCCATACAACTATAATGTCAAACTGCAGTACCACACCATTGTCTTGCAATGGTTGAGTCACATACGACATTGATACTTGAGGTTCTGTATATAACAGTGTGACATTGCCAAAATAATTGTGCATATATGATCATAACCAATGTTGCAAACATAGACATTGAAATAAAATCGGAAAGTTCCAAAAAATTAAAAAAACATAAAAATTGGGAAAATATTGGTAAAAGTTGGCGAACATCGACAAAACCAAAATATCGGTAAAAATAGGCAAACATCGGCTAGTCCAAAAATCGCGATTTCGAGAAAAAATCAATATTTTATCGAGATGTTCACAAAATTGATCATAACCATATTCATATCCCAGATTTTTCATACCATTTGTAGTGTTTTTTTAATCAATCCTAATTGACCAAGACTGCAACCATTTAATTATCAACCCAAGGTAGGTATTGCTATTTCAATGGAGTTCGCATTGTCTGTGCTAATACAATATAGCCAAGAATGAAAAATAGAAAGAAACAGTAAAGAATGTCACTGAATCAATTACATAAATTAAATCATTCATGCAGAAATTAAAACACTCTACAGAAATGAAATCACACTTCATAATTACCAGAGCAAGGGTGTGCCACACATTAAATTAATGACTACACTAGTTGGTCACTACCATTATGTTTAATCAAACTAGTGTAACAACATAATATAATCTGGAACTGAAGCAGATGTATTTTACAATTTATATAGCAACAACAGAAAATCATACAACAATAAAGGAAACAATAATGTATATTTAATTCTACCATTACAGTCCCTGCTAAAGAGGAGGGCCCTTCCTCCCTAGCAGGGGTGCAGGAATAAACCCGAGATTAGTTAAAGAATTAGATAAGGAATAGTAATATCTTCACCGTAGTGCCTTCAATATTAAAAATAACCAAAAGTTACAAGATCAGAGTAACAATGCTTTTCTCTATGTCGTCATTGTACATGAGAAATCAAGTTTCTTTTATAGTTATTACATACTCGAAATCAAGAATAGATCAGTCATGAGAATCTCACAATTCTCATGCTAATCATAAAAATATAAATAATTTTAAATCGTTTCTAAATAAAAATGATTTTCAGATACATTGGCTACGATCACAACCATTTGGATATGTTACTTCTAAATAAACAATCCATAATGTCCGACAGTTGTTGTGTCGAATTGTACCCATGATTTGGCAGCTACGGTGCAATAACATCCTACGGTTAAGTGATGGTTTGGGATGTAACAAATATCACTAAGTAACAACATCCTTGGTGTAACAACGGTCATCTTTAATAACACGTGGTGTAACAACAACACCTGTAATAGCATACAGTGTGTAACAACAATCTATAATAGCATACATGGTGTAACAAAAATATGCTCTACCCTGCTCTGAGACTGATCAGTGCAGCTTGTTCACTCCATAACCTCATCCCCACAAGCAACACTTGAAAAAGAGAAGATGATCCAAAATACTTCTCCAATGCTCACCCCAGTTAACCACGAAAGGAATATTGTATCGTTATATTTAGAAAAACATGGAAAAATAACATGATGGTGAAATAGGTTGTATAAATGAGGAAAAGGGTGATTAATCATGTGAAGTTCCATTGGCCTGGAGGGAAAGAGGATCAAAACTAGGGAAACAAAGTGTAGCAAATAGGTATAAAATCCACACCCCACATCTCCCCCCTATTGAAGCAATTGCATTTCCCCGTGTAGAACCTCAGCTCCTCCTGCTATATCCCTGATGCAAGTATGTGAAATTATAGGCACCAACAGTGTCTTCACTAGGAGCCCTGTACCCCTGACTAGACATCAATTGTCGCGGCGAGAATTATTCTTCATAGTCACACAAGTGGTAATTCGACTGATATTCTTCTACTAGTAACCAAATCAAAGGAAATTTGAATCTGAGTCTGATCCGGAATGCTCCCAATTTCTGCACTACTTGGGCATATTTGGGTACCCGTGTAACAACAGCCATGAAATTATTGTACTCAAATGGATCTCCTTCTTGCAACTCAGCACTATAGGCCTCGGTGCACTTAAGGCACCCTGCTAGGGCTCGACTTTTCATCTGTGCATGCAAACTAAGGAAAATCCTCACAATCCTCTTCTTACAGGTGGTCGACTATTCCCTAACCCTTGGGGTACTCAGGAAAAAATTAAACTCACATCTTAGTTCATAAACCATTCCTGTATTTGCTCTAACCCATAATACTTCCCTCTGTTCATTGGTCTCGGTTGATTTCATGGCTAGATGCCATTCGATTTGGTTTCTTATAAACTAAAGGAAGGCCTACAACTAAAAATATCCCATATAGGAGAAAACACTTGCTACCATCTTTATGCTGACACACTTACACATTATATTATGAAAGAATAGCTCACAAAGTAAGCTTTGTTCATAAAAATCACAAGTACGAAAATTTTTAAGAAAATTACAGGTCGAAGAACCCAAATAAGGTCTGTTATCAAAGACTGATTTTAATTGAAATAAATAATAATGTTCCCAGAGGAACACTGGATATGATGGGGAAGGTCACCTGCATCCTAGCAGGTTCAAGGCAAGCTCACGAAGCTTTGTCTTATCATTTGTCAGATCTAGAACTTTCCATTGTAACAGCTGTAGTTTTTCATCCTTTTTCTTCATAACTTCCTTATGTCCCTACACTTCCCATTCTCTCTCCCATTCTTCCTTTAACCATTTCTCCCTGAGTGAATCCATCATCTTTTTATGTGCCTTGAGTGAGATCATTCCCTCTTTTAGAGAGAGTATCTTCTACTTCCATTTCTATAACTCTGGTATGGACAACATTCTTTCATAACACCATCCTTCATCAGGACCTACTGTTCCCCCACATGCATTAACAATTGAAGGTTTAACAGCCTCTCGAGGGTGAAATTACTCCATTTCAGCTGCTGGTTCTTGTGTAACAGTAGTGTCATCAATCTATTTTTGTGTAACAGTTTCTTTTTCTCCCTGATCACCTTCCGCTTCCACTGTTGGCTCTTGTGTAATAGTAGTGTCATCCACAGGTCCTTGTGTATCATTTTTCCCTTGGTAAGCTTATGTTTCCTCTGATGGTTCTTATGTAACAGCAGTGTTAACCACAGGTTCATGGATATCATATTCTTATTTTCCCCTTGTTTGGATTCTATTTCCACTGTTGGTTCTTGTGTAACAACAATGTCTTCAACGGGTTTTTGTGTGTCAACTTCCTAGGATTCAGTTTGTGTTTCCCTTGAGTTGGTTTCCACTGCACAGACTCTATACCCCGCTGCCACTAGCTCCTTAGCATGGTCATGCACACAGCACCTAGAACATTTCCCTTCTCGGCCCTTTCTACAACGTCAGCCAAATTTTATAACCTCGGAACCCTTGCTTCTACCTTATCCTCTATTAACTTTTTCCTTAGATTTTCATTTTATTTTTCTAAACTTTCAATTTTGAATAGAAAGGATTGAGTCTCATTCTTACTTGGTGAGGAAGGTTCCTCCAGTAGAGTCTGCTCTTCATCCTTCTGCTTTTTTGCCTCCTTGTTCTTCTTAGACATGGATGGGGACTCTGGGTGCCGCTAACGCTTATTCTCTATTTTGGTTGCTTATCACCAATTATTTTGTCAACTGGTCTCTTTCCAACCCTTACTTTCGAGGGCTAGGGCTACTCCTTGGTTTCCACCGGAGCTTCCTCAGATGTCATAGTTTGCTTGTTGTAGGTATTTATAGCCTTTTTTCTCATGAATTCCTCCCAGATCTTGCCCTCGCTACTTAGGGTATCTAGAAAAATTAGCTTGATGAGGTCATGGTTTGTGAAGCTTGTCTCTGGATGCGCAATTGTTTTTACAGCAGTGGTCATATGCCTGATATTTGGCAGCAAAAAGTAGGGAAAATTTATCAGATGTTGATGCCGTAGGTGGTTTAGTAGTGGGAAATGGTAATTGAATACAATTGTTGCCCTTCCCTCACAGGTAATATACTTTATGAGGTAAAGGGTGACATCGGCCCATGGCTGGGGAAGTGACAACCTGTCAATCCCCCTTCCTTTCTTCACCAGTTGTTCCTCTCCTTAGAGAAAATCTTCTTTCAAGGAGGGGTCATTAACTTTCCTATTAAACCACCTTTTTCCTTCTATTGGTAATGTTTTCACTCGGGAAATTATCCTTTCTATAACCTCTATATTTAATCCTTTGACCTTTATTTGATTCCTCTCCAAATTCTTCGTGAATTCCATGGTGTTGGGACAAGGTCCCTTGCAGTCAATTTTGGGGCAAAAGCTCAAGTTTTGGGGCAGAAAGCCCAAGTTTTGTTATGTAAAGTGTAAATTCTCCACAAGTTGTGGTCGCGAAGTGCGTAGATAGTAAGTTTCATAAAGGGATTTTCCCTTCTTTTATGTAAGTTGTTTCGGCTTGTATAGACCTACCCATCGTCTGCGAACCATGGGATTATATAAAAAGGAGAGTCTTAAAGAGTCTAAGTAGTTAATAGTAGATGATAATGAAAGTAATGGGTCATTAGAAGTGAATATTGAAGAGTCTTAGAGTAGAAGAAAGGATCTACAGATGTGTCCGCAGAGGCCTAGAGTAGAGTCCCCAGCTGAGTGCATAGACCCCTGCAGCTAGGTGCATGGGTAGTCTTGAGTCTGTAAGAAAATCTGAAGTATCAATAAAGAGATTATTTTGGAAATATTTGTGTTTTTTCCCCTTACTTCTGTTGTGAATGAATGTGTTTATGTTGTGATGAATATTGGGTTTATGATTTAATACTGTATTGATGCATGATTCTGCATGGTTTACATTGTTATATGAATGCAATAATAATATTTGTTTACGCGAAGAATACCTTAATAAATGTTAAACATGTCAAATACTTAAGTTGATCTGGGTAATAACAGACGTAGGAGTAATTACAAAGGCATGTAAGTGGTGGATTTTCTTGTTTAGGGTCTGTGAAAGACAGTCGTAGACCTTCGTGAAGGACTAGAGGTTGATAACGAGAAGTTATATAAATA